>SRMA01026548.1:160648-295192 GCA_007224835.1 Danionella cerebrum | reverse complement strand
ATCAATCCATCCGTCTGTTTATCCGTCCATCCATCTATCTGTTTATTTATCAATCCATCCGTCTGTTTATCCGTCCCCCATCTATCTGTTTATTTATCAATCCAGCCGTCTGTTTATCCGTCCCCCATCTATCTGTTTATTTATCAATCCATCCGTCTGTTTATCCGTCCATCCATCTATCTGTTTATTTATCAATCCATCCGTCTGTTTATCCGTCCATCCATCTATCTGTTTATTTATCAATCCATCCATCTGTTTATCCGTAAAAAAGCACAGAGTAACTTGAGATATGTACTAAAGTTGTGAACAATTGTAAATATGTACTGTTGTGAACAATTGCAAGGTGGTTTAGAGATTTGTCTATGTTATTTTGAGAATGTCATCTCGGTTTCAAGAAATGAGCCAAACCAATCGAGAAAAACTGTAAAGTAACAATGGTTTGAACTAAAAGGCAAACACTGCAAAAAGTCCTTGACCCACTCAATGACGCCCCTGTAGTGTTTCTAATTTAGTGCACCATGAGCTTCAGACGTTTAATCAATGCATCTTGGCTATGACATCTCAATCTTAGACCGTAAGTAACCTGAAAGCAGATGCAGAATTTCAATCTCTCAGAAAAGCTGAAAACCCCTAATCACAAGCTGCTTATGTGCCACAAAAGCCAGCACCTTGCTTCCCTCGAAAAATGCGTTGCACCCAGGATTACTGCAATTATTGCTTTCTATATTCAGGAAGTTTTCAGACACTTCAATATGGATAAACAACTTTTGGAAAATGCGTAATAATGTTATTGTTGCCAGAGTTCAGTGCTGACATCGCCTCAAAGCGCATGCAGAATTATTTGTGATCCAAGGTACTTGGAAGTGCTTACACCAGCAGATCTCGTTCACTCTGAAAAGTGCATTGCACACAATGGGACCTTCGGATAACACATTTAGTTCATTATGCAAAGCATTGAGTTGTAGAGTTTATACATCTTCAGTGGCCCGCGTGTAAAAATGATCAATGGATCTAAACCTTAATTTCATTGTTTGTTTCTTTCTGTGTTGTTTGATTTCAGAATCGCTTCCATTTGCAAATGATGACACGAATGCCCCCTTCAGGGCTGACAGAGCTGCTGTTGGCTGTGCTGCTGAAGGGGGGCTGGCATGGTGGGGCAGCCGCTCTCTGTCCCGGAGAAGGCAATACTGGAATGCTACAAGATCTTGAACAACGGGGCCATTCGGGGGTGGATGGGGCACACTGGCACCTTTGGGAGACCCTCAACCTAACTCGACTTGAAGAAAATATAAATGAGGATAAAGTGCTGGAGCTGGTCGCCCAGCTCCTCGGCAGGACGCCCTCTTCACCTGCATCCTCTGCGGTGCTTTTCAGCTCTGATCCAGAATGTACAGCCACAGTGTTGCGCAGCGCAAATCAATTGGGTAATGCGTTGTACCCGATGCACTGGGTCATGGGATACCCCCTCAACCTGGACTCTCTACACTCCATTGGCTCGCCTCTGGGTCTTTTGGCTTACGGGGAGGTGAATCGCAAGCCTCTGAACTTCTACATTCGAGACACTTTGCAGCTCATTGGTAGAGCTGTGTATGCTGCTACTATGGTGAGACCAGACCTGGCACTGATTCAGAACATGGTCAACTGCTTCGACAAGCCCAACAAGCATGAGCTGCCCTCCTCTGGACAGTACCTTGCCAGGTATGCTTCAACCCTAAACTCCTTAGCTGTACCCCTTCCCTTGTCCCCTTGAAGCCAAGGTGTAGAGTGCCGATGTGCCTAAAGATAGAACTAAGGATCTGGATACAATATCTTGAAAATGGTTGTGAAAGGTCACTTCAGGTCATTTGTAATTTGTTAAACATCATCGTAATCAAAGAACCTTTTATGTGTCAAACACTATTGCGTAGCGCTAATACTATTAGGCTAACATTACTGGTAAAGCTATTTTTTTACCGGCAACGTGTGCAATGCCTTGGCAATGTCTTTTGTTAGCTTTCCTTTAGCTCAATTTGTAGAGCATTGTGCTAATAGCGCAAAAGTCATGGGTTCAAATCCCAGGGAAAGCAAGACCTGACAAATATGTGTTCATTCTTTCAAATGTAAGTCGCTTTGGATAAAACTGTCTGCTACATGCATAAAGTTGCATAAACTATAGAAGTTACAAAATGTTCGAGATACGAAAGGTCTAACTTGGGGGTGTAACGGTACGCTAAAATCGTAATCGGTTCGGTACAGTGTCTTGGAGAGTTCGGTTCGGTTAATTCGGTTCGGTACAAAACAATAAGAACTTACATAATCTTTGTTTTGAAAAGCTGCCAATACACAATAGAATTCTTGCATAAAATAAATAAAAGTGACACATTTGGGTGATATTTTAAATAAATTGCACTCTTTATAAAGAAAAACACATTTTTTAAATAAAAAATGAAATACTGCAACTAGTTAGGACCTGAAAACTTTTAACACTAGCAACAGCTTCAGCTTGTATATCAACAAAACTAACTTTTTAAGTTTTAGGCTAAAAAGATGAACCTATTAACATTTTCTGAGGAGAGCATAGATCTGGTTGCAGTGACAATATCTCCAGCAGTAGAAAATGTTGATGTGTTGCCTGCCCGATCTCCGTGGAACAATGTCGGCATACAACTTTACATTTATCCACTCGTCTATCCCCGTTACGTATTTTAACAGAGAAGCCAAAGTGTTCCCAAACAGGAGACCGTAGTGAGGTGGGAGGGTCTTCAAGCTCTGGCTTCTCTTTCAATGTTGCCATGATGCCATTTTCTTTCTCGTGCTCTGCTACTCGTGGCGTGCAGCTCTATTGTGCGTCACTCAATAGCGTCCGTGCGGAAACTCGCCTAGAAACATTGTTCCGCTGCGCTTAATATCGCGCTAATAATACATTTTTATTATTTAATAAAAATACAGAATACCGAAACGGTACGCAAGTGTCCCGAACCGAACAGGCCGTACCGAAGCGGTTCAATACATACCGTGAACCGTTACACCCCTAGTCTAACTGGAAATATTTTGCTTTGAGATTAAAAAAAATTCTATGATACGAAAAACACCAACAGTTCTGCTCTATTGTCTGCTTGTTAAATCTCACGTCACGCTCACTTTCGGGTCCTGGTGCTCCATTCTCCCATTGCAGACAGCGCTAAAGGGGGCTGATATGCTTTAAAACACTTTAATTATCGTATAGATTACCAATAATGTGCTTTAACAAATGTTAGAGTCTAGGCGTCGTAATAGAAATTACGTTTTTAAAGTGGAAAGTGCTGTTCTGTAGTGCAACTTAGAGAAACCCTGCAAGCCATTGCACAGATTAGGCGTTTAACACGTAAAACTTGCTTCGAGATATGAAAGCCACACTGGAATGGATTCACTTCGTATCTCGGGGTACCGCTGTAGTTTTAAACGGTCTAAATAAAGTTGGGTAATTACATTCTGTGTAGTTTTCAGTAACAGAGAACCACTACAAATATGTGGAATATTGAAATTGAGATTGAACTTGTACTCATTTTTTTTATTTTTTTTTTTATTGTACTTTCACTTTTGAATCGCCATCACGCACACGCCATATAATGCTGATTTTACACTGTGTAGGTGTCCGGTGCGTTTGCTTCCACGCAACAATCTTTAGGTAAACGTGCGGAGTCATGCATCATGTGGTCTCCTAACCCTTTCAGGTCCTTCAGTTGAAGTCCGCATACGACCTACATTTTTATTTCATTTCATTGACGTTACAGAGCTTACGTACGTTGCAATGTTTTGCTGTGTGGACTGTGGGATTTAACTATTTCTGAATAGCTGTAAAACATTTGTACACGTATCAGGATTTGGTTCATTTTTTGGGAGGTGCACCTTAGCTATGTGGGGGCTACACCGTAGACATTGCGTATAGTAGCTTTGATTGAGGAGGAGGGCTAGGGGTTGAAATGTAACTGTGTCTTTATTTTAGTATTTACATGCATTTTATGTTTAACAACATGACATATAATAATCAAAAAGAAGCTTTTCCATTTATAATTGGATTGACAATGATGGTGTTAGTTAAAAGAGGATTATTATACTCTATCATAAATAAAATTTTACCTTCTGACCATTAAGTGGTATCCAAATAAGTGGTATTATTGTGCCAAATTGTGCCAAACTGTGCCAACATGGATTACTCCTGAACTTTGTTCAATCAAAACCTGTACAGAATATTAGTTTCTTGTAGTATGAACACCAAACTTGCTACAGATGTCCTTGACATGTAGTGGTTACAATTGATTGTGTTTATTTGCTTCGTTACAAGTAAAATAAGGAGATATTGGAGGAAACATGTGTTTTTTTTTTAGGCGGAGTTCATTTTTTGGCCATTCCAACATCAATTACTCTTACCCAGTGTTCTTGACTGTCAAATTAACTCATCCACACCACTCCCCAAGAACCTATCTTCATTTTGATACCAAGATTTGCCGTTTAGACCTTGTAAAAGCTGAGAAATGCCTTAAAAAGTAAAAGTATAGGATTTTTGGAAAATATGCCTCAGGGCTTATGAGGTTAAACATATTAGGGGAGACTAGGGAATAGTTATTTCAAACAAAGCTTTTAATGTGCAATTATTAATGAGCTTAAAAGATTATATTTGTACTGTATACGTTTTGTAAGCATTTTATCTGGATCTATCATTTTGAGTGCGTTAACTAGCTTTAAATAAGGATTGCAAATATTGGTTTATCTACAATAAAGCGGTTTATTGTTTACTCTCATCACAACACGGATGACTTGCTTTCCTGTGGCTCTACCGAGGCCCTATTATTTTTGGTTGGGGAGAACAAGAACTTAATGTTCCTTCCTTTCATTTTAAGTCACTTCAGATAAATTCAAAAAAAGTACTAAAAAAACAAGTCAAATAGTTATGTTCTTCGTAGAGAGAGGAAAAGCCATGTCATGTTTTTGGCCGATTTACTCTAAATTATGCAGGTACACCTTCCATTATTCCAAGTCTGAAGTTGTGTACTGCGTACTCTTTGTCTTAACATTAGCCAAATCTACTTTAAAGGACAACTTTAAAGTAAGGCGGTGATTGGTAAGACTTTAGCACGGATCATTTAAGGATGTTTTTATTAATTTAATAAATTAATGTATTAATTTTCAAATACATTATTTGTATATTTTACATCATTTAACAAGTTTGATCATTTATTTACCTATAAATATGTTTGTTTGTTCTATTTGTCATTTTTCTACAAGCGTATATTTAAATTATAAGCTATGTTGACTTGAAAAGCTAAAAGAATGCTGGGAAATTTTCCATTTACTTAATATGAGGTCAAACTTTGTAAAACTGTAACTCAAACCTCATTGAAACAGCAAACTGACCACAATTGTCAGGGTCATCAGTCTCTGCAAGAACATAACAACCACTGTGCAAAAGTATGTGAACCCCAGGCTAAATTGATGGGTAGATATTTACCATTGACATAATGGCCGTTGAAAATAAATGGAAATCATGTTATGAAATCATGTTTATGTTAATCATGGTACCAAATTAAAAAGCTCCCTAGCAACCAAGCGTTACCATAGCAACCAAATCTGTTGAACTCAGCTTTGGTAAATGACTGAGACATGGGGTTGGTTTATAGAACTTATAGTGACAAAGGGAACATTCCTTTAGAAGTTCCTGGTCTCTCCATTGCAAAAAGTTTGTCATATCAATATCTTGGCATGGGAAAACCAAAAATTCTACTTTGGCAATCCATTGCTTTCAAACTGCACATTTATAACCCAACATGAAGTTATTATTACCAAACATTATATAGTTTATTATTTGCTTACAGTTTCATATATCGCTTATATTTTTATGCAGTTTCATATAATAGCCACAATAAATTAGAATACTTTTCCTGAACAGCACGGAATGACTGAAGAAAGGCTATTAGTTGCAATCTGACATGAGCAACAGTGATGTAGCATCAGGTGACGCTCCGCTGGTGTTGTTTGTCACATTATAAGTAATAGCACAGATTTCCCTCATTGACTTCAGTTCACATTTCTTATTAGCGTGTTGTCATTTAACGGCTTGCATGTGTGAAACTGTGACCTTAAAGGCCATTATTCAGAGTGAAGCTGCGCAGTGAAAATACACCATTAGATAAGGAAGGAACTATTCACGGTGTTTCGATCACACCTGTGTTACAAAGATGCATTTGTTAGGCTTTTAGCTAAAAGTGTTGCCCATCTTCAATGTTTAGATGAGGCTTGGGTTGTTTGAGATTATCGGCTAAACTCAAGACCTTCAAGTCTTGTTACTCACATTAGGCCCTGAGCAGACTGAAAGCTGAAGTGTCACCACACCCCTGAGACTCAGTAGGGTGCTTTCACTCCTCAGTTTTAAAAAAGGCATTGTTTGCTTATACAGCTCTCAGCATAAGTTAGTACACGTCCTTTAAAAAGTATAATAATCAGCAGCCCAATGAACAAAAGAACAATTTCCAGAGTTTTATTGAACACTTTTTTAACTCCATAACATGAAACTAAGGTTAATAATCAAACTTAGATCCCAAAATGAGCATTGTGATTTTTGATGCCATCACTAAGTCTTCTAGGTATGGACTGAACAAGTTGGCGACAGATGGCAACATCTATCATCAAGAAGAACGTCTGGTAGAGTCTAGAGATGCTGGATAGAGAGCGATGGTCAACTTGTCTTCAGATCAAGAGACACTGTTTTGGAGCATTGTCGTGTTGATGGCAGCATCTTCTCCTTCAGTATAGAGCAGTAAATTGTTAAGTTCATGATGCCATCAGCTCCCCAACACCATGCAGCCCCACATAATGACACTGCCACCACCATGTTTCACTGTAGGCACCAGGGATTTTTCTTTGAAATCCTCACCTTCTCAATGCCACACCGTTTTAAAACCAATAGTTCCAAAAACAGTAATCTTTGTCTCATCACTCCAGAGTTTAGAGTCCCAGCAGTCATCTTTTCCAGGATGGCCCCTCGTTAAGTCCAGGCGTGCTTTTTGTGCACAGGCTTTAGGAGAGGCTTCCTTCATGGAAGATGCCATTCCTCTGCAGTGTGTGCCCTACGGCTTCATGGGAAACGGTCTCTCCAGTTTGGCTTCTACTGCTTTAGCTAACTGCAGCAAACTTGATTTTAATTTCATCAGAAGATGCTCCTGTAGAGATGATCACTTCTGTGAATGACCTGGACATCTCTGTAAGATGGTTGCACTTCCATCTGTCTCAAATTTTTCCCTTCTCTGATTTTGTGACATTTTTCTTCCATGAGGAGCCACTGCTGACAGCATGAAATGCGGGGGGAGGGGGGTGCTTTTCTTTAAGTAATGCAATTTTATAGTCACCTGTGTGCTGGACATCTCGTCAAACTCACCTGTGGTTGAACACCTGTTAATTAGAATTTTGAAGTCTTTTTGTAGACTAAAATTTTTGAGTTTGAATGAATTTGTTAGGAAAATCACTTTTGTGTGCGTGTGTAAACTAACAAATCTTGTTTGCAGTCAATGGCCCGCATTTGTAGGAGTGTTTTGTAGTGTAGTGTCTCATAGAAAATGTTACGTATATTGTAAGATTGTTAGAATATGGCATCCGTAAAGGAAAGGCATGCTTTCGTAAGGATCGGCTGTCATCAGTTATTCTATCTAAAAAATTAGAGCACACAGTTTGCACTCCATTTATCATTGATTAACATTTGACATGATTAATGTGATATCTGACACTTGTGTGGCTGGTGGTCCCCTGGGCTTTCTGGTTAATTATTCAAACTGTTCTTGAGATTGAATTAAAGATAGACATTAGAGTAGGGAAACCATGATGCACTGCCCTATTCAATTATATTCCCGTGTCTCGGATTGGCACATATCATAGGTCACATTATTGCATGGTATTCATGGAAACTGAAAGTTCAATCATCAAGCAACAATTAAAAGATGCAGAAGGTCAACACGTATTCAAAAACATCCTTGATAAGAATTTACAATTATCCAGAAGTCCTAAAAGTTTAATAGAATAATATTTGGCATCATCTGAGAGCTTAAAAATCCCCTGATTCTAAATAAATGCATCTCTATGTAATTTGTTTGGCAAAAACTGACCAATTTCAGCTGAAATTCATAGTTTCCATATATTACAAACATGCCCCTTTATTGAATATCTGCTTCAAGACCAACATATAGCCAACTATATTAGCATTTGTGATGTTATAAGTAACAAACCCCCCCTAGAATGCCTTTCAAGAACATCGCAAAATATTAACTTTTTTTTTGTTTTTGTTTTTTCAAAAAGCTGCAAATAGTAATCCATTTGCAGAATGAAAAGAAACTAGTACTCCCAGAAAGAAGAGATTTCCAAATTTCTGTCAAGCTATTGCATGAGGAATTGTCCAATCGCTGAAACCTGAGAAAGTCCTGGATGCTCTGCTTTCCTTTAAAAATGGAGAATACCCTTTAGATTCATTGGTGCATTTTATCTATACAAAGAGAATATGCGTGCAAAAAGCAGCCATAGAAACATTTATTACTCACAGTTGAAGGATGTCTTTGACGAAATACACCTCAGTTTTAGGTAAAACAATTGTAGTCCAGTGTTTCCCCTACCATTAAATTGGGGGGAAACATACTTAATTTTCATGCTTTGTTACGACACTCAGAAGTGTGCTTCAGAGCCCCGTTTTTGGAGCATACATAATGAATATCCCAGTAGTTTCCCAGAAGTTACTTTGATCAACCCATCTGGCACCTACAACCATGCCGCGTTCAGATTCACTTAAATCACCTTTATCCTTTCTGATGCATGATCAGAATGCTAAATGCGTGGAGTTGCACCCATGTGACAGGCTGGTTAGAAATTTGTCAAAACAAGGAGTTGGACAGGTGTACCTAATAAAGTGGCCGGTGAGTGTAGAACAACAGTCCCTAGAGTTAAATGAACATATTAAAAGTAGTTCAAAGTGTTACACTGTAGGAGTTCCTCTTTTGATTCTCACAGAGCATGACAAAGCACTATGGTAAATAGTGGGAGGAGTTTAATCTCTGAATGACGCCTTTGCATCATCTCTGCAAACCACTTTTCTCTCAATGTGATGAAATAGCTCTCTGTGTAGAAATCTACTCAGTACTCTTTAACATTAAAAATGTACAATTTTTCCTGTGAACTTTGTTTTCATAAAACATTTTAAATATTGTTTTATAAAAGTTAAATAAATTACAGCTTTGATATTTTTGGTTTCAACAAACATTACAAGAGTTATGACCCATAATTAGCAAGATAATTAAAATCAAAATGTGAGAAAAAGTCTTTCAGTTTAATTTTACAGACTCCAAATTGATGACATCAAGTGGTGAAAACAAGGGATAACTTGTGATATAGCTTGTGTTTTTCAAAGTTCTGACAGAATAAAAGCAAAGTTCCAGAAATATTTGCCTGTTTCATATATAAAATTTTATATATAAATAATCTTGTTATGACCTTGTGTTTTTTTTTGTCTCACCACTTGATTTTTGTTATAAATTGTTTTTTCATCAAAAATTACAAAATGTAATAGTAGTAAATATAAACGTAATGAAATATAATAATAAAAAAAACATTTATTAAGAAAATTAAAAAGCTACAGTTCATATCAAGCATTTCCACAAAAACTGGTAATTTATTACAGCAAAAAAAAAACTCTAAAAGGCGTCGTACTTCTAAAGGTTTAGCCAAAAGTGGATGCAGTTTTTAGAAAAATGTTTTCGATTGAAAGTGCAGATGCCATATTAAAACTTTTGAAATTGTTGCATGGTGATCTAATGATTTATTGAACGAAAAGATCAAATGTGATTAAACAGCCTCTGAAGAACATGACTTAGAATTTAACACTAACACATTTACAGAACAGCAATTTTTAAACTTATCCCTCTTGAGCACTAAATTAACCTTCCCATCGCTGTGCGTATTTCGAAATCCGATCCAATTATGATATGTAATCGGGAATTCATTTGTTATCTGATCACGGCGCAGAGTCATTTCAAGCTCTAAATTCACCTTAAATCATTAGCAAGCGCAGACATATTAAGCATGTTTTACATTAGGGGAATTATGAGGTAGTAAATACTCTCTGAGGAAAAGGGCTGCATTAGTATTCCAGCCACTAGTATTAAGTTATAGAAACATTCCGTCTCGACCGCACTGATATCTTAAAGTTATTTTCCTGATGGAGCCACTGGAGACTTTAAAATGCAATTAAGTGACTCAGGGGCATTTTCAATACATTTATACCTCCTTAATCAAAAACATATCCCCGTGTGCATTTACATAAACCATCAGGTTAGCAGTTATACCATGGTGCTTTCTCAGCAATATGGAAGCCATTTATGACCCTCTGGCCTCCATGAGCTGGACACAACGGATGAAGGTCACCAGAATCTTCGTTTCTAATCTTTTAGGGCAAGACCATGCAAAGGTTAGCTTCAGCAGGGGAATAGCTTTGTGCCAGAATATCAACATTATTGTCTTTATTAGCTGCAATTGATTAATTTTTTTCTGTGTGACTTTGTTTTGCGCAAGATAAACCTTTTTTTCTTTCTTAATTGAAAACGTGGGTAGTAAAAATGAAAGACGTGTATAACATTTTTAAACATGAACTACGCTGATTTCACACACCAGGATTTTATGTTCTTTTTATGCACGGTAATTTAAAAACAAATACTCAAGTTAAGACAGCTGATTGCTACAAATATTGTGCATTACATTGAACAATAGTTAAGATTGAGTTCACCCTTTCAGACCCTGCATTTATCACAATGCACAGAAACCACAGGTTCATTTGTCATGTATAGCGCCACCTAGTGGCAGCATGGAAAAGGGACCAACAAAAAAGTGAAGGGTTTCCAAAACCGATAGGAAGTCTTTTATTTTGCTGAAACATAATGCAACAAACTGGTTGCTGAGAGAGGATGGCACCAGAGGTGCGAGGGCCCTTTGATCGCTGCTTGCAGCTTCACAGTTCTAGTGTGAGCATGTTTTGTGCAACAGATTGGCCATATGTTTAAATTAGCCTGGGGCGCATGTTTTAGACGTATGGGAAAACCAGAGCTATACTGGGAGCTATATGGGGGAGCTACATCTAGTGTTCCAATGATCCTTTATTCTTATGTATTACCTTGAGATGCAACGGTATACAAAGCTCGTGGTTCGGTACGTACCTCGGTTTTTAACCATGATTTTCTGTTCTAATGGTTTAGCAAATTAGTTTTTTAGCCATGCTTTGTATCGATCCATGAAGAGATAAAAAAAATAATTGTTTGTTAGAATTTACTTTATTTTGCTAAATGAAACGCGTCTTCAAAAATAGATTCTTTATGTAAACAGAAAAATAAACAATATGTTTATTATGTGTCTCTCTTATTGAGTTTTTCCTGTTTGAATGATTGAATTGATTGATATTTGCTCCAGAAATGCGTTCTCAACGGTAACCAACCGTTTGCAAGCCGTTTTAAAATAAAAATACATACAGGAGTTATTCAAATGAGTAACTGGGAATTGTGGCATCCCTAATGTTAACACTGGAGCATAACAACCTGGATGATAAACAGCAACTTCAAAAGCCAATCAGAACCTGACTTGAAAAATCACCATTTGACTATTGTACGTTTAATTCCAATCTTTTTCAATTAAATGCTACATAAAACTGTCAACAAAGTAAAGCGTAGTCATTAAATAAATGGAATCTATTAGCCCATTGGTTTACTTTTTACACTGATGTCTGAATATTTTATATTTTAATGTATTTCTTCAAATTTAACAGTGGAGCTGCACTGGAGAGTGTTTTATCATGAGTTGACGAAGCTCTGACCACTGGCTGATGTGCTTTTATCGTTGAGTTAGTGGAGGAGGTTTCTCAAGAGGAATGACTGTTTATAATCCCCTAGAACTAAATAACTCCTTCCAGGGAGTAATCTGTAAAAAGGATGTTTGTAGGTTTTATAATTGTATACCTTTGTTTGGGACAAGAACCCTGTTTTACCAACAGAAATAAAAGATAGTGAGATCAATAAATTAATAAAAAAAAAAAATAAAAAAAAACGTTTTGATGTAGGAAGACTTAGAGCTTACACAGGAGAAACACATGGGATTAAAAGAGAAGTAGATCACTGGAAAACAAACTGCAGAGCTTTCTGGGATTGCGATTGAGTCACTGTTCAGTTCCAGAGAGCTCAAGTCTTATCACTGGAGGCTGGAGGAAGCCATGCCTATCTGCTCACTTCTTCAAATGAGATTTTTTTATATGGTTTAAAAAAAAAAAGCAAGAGCACCTTCAGATGTGAGATTAAAGTGCCGCTGTTATACGAGAGTCTTGCTCAGATAAGTAAACTTAAAAAAAAAAAAATCTCAGCACCCCTAAGATTTTCGACTGGATTGAAACGCAGTGATGTAATCTTTAGAATTCACCTCACAGTTTGAATCCTCCTCCTCCGCCACCTAAGGAAATACATTTGCTGTGGGAGCAAGCAATGGGTCTAAAACATTCCATGGGAGACTCGCTGGGATTATTGCTTCTCTGAGGTGCTAATGCTTTCTGAAGTTTAATAATAGCTATATCGATTGAAATCTCTCCACGGAAATCACATTTTCTTAAGCAAACAAACATATGAAGAGTATTTGATTCATCCATAAATGTGAGGAACAAAGTTGCTCGCATGAAAATGATTTATTTCTTTTTATGTAATCGAAAAAACAGAAAAAATTAAATATAACTTTTGATTTAAAATTTTTTCCCCAAAAAATGCTTTAAATTCAAACCCAGCTCAAAGATAACATAAAACAAGTGAAGTTTATTTTTCCTCGTTAAGTCACAAACTTGCTCATTGTCAACCCGGAAGGATAATTTCGTCTTGCTGTTTGTTGCTTTCATCTCATTCATTGAAGTGCAGTTGTTAATGTTAATTAAATAACCTAGTGCTACACAGAAAGTTGCTTTATAGAGATTCCTGAAATCCGCTTTTCAAGAGCTTCATCATCGGTATCTTTCCGGCACCTGAATTTCTCAGTTTTTGCTGAGAAATTCGGGTGACTTTCTCTTATTCGTAACTTATGAAACAAGCACACGCTCATGAAAATGAATCATTTATGGTGCTAAAAAATGATGAAACACTGTAGACATGATTAGTGATAGGCCGCGCCTTGATAGTCATGTGATCGAAAAGTGTATCATGCATTGGACGAATGGATATCTCACATTCTTATGAGGTTAAAGACTGTGGCTTGTCATGCTTTGAGAGAAACAAATCAGAAATATACAGCCCATGTCGAGTTCCGGCAAAAAAAAACTGTTTATTGTGTTTTCAGTGTAATATCGCAAGGAAATCTGTGACCTAAAATCAAAATCTTGATTAATTGAAGATTTTATTTATTTACAAGTGAGCGATTTTAGAATGAATTGATTATTAAAATAGTTGAAGAAAACCCAAACTATTTACTATGATTGATTATAGGGAAGCACCGAAAAGAAAATTCTGGGCCGAAAACCGATACCGAAACCTAAAATGACTTCATTAAAAAACATGTTTAAAATAATATTTTCTTTGTTTGTATTAAATATTTCATATTAGTTTGTATTAAAAAAAACTACAAATTAATTAATCAAACTTTTATCGATAGTAAATAAAAGTAATACGGCTGTTTAACAATAACAAAACTAAATAAAATTTCTTTCTGTAACAAAATTGTGCAAAAAAAAAAAATTCTAGCTGCTTTTTTTCTTCAGCTCAAAACTACTTGAACTCAAAACTGTTTCTATTCGTTAGATTTATGATAACCTGTTGAGGTTCATGTAAAATAGAGGGATTGTTTTCTAAATCCTGTACAGGCTCATTTTCTGTATACAGTAAGGCTGTTTCCCAGCAACACCACTGATTGTTGGCCAGCTGTCCAAGTAAGAAGTCCGAGTGAAGGCAGGAGGACCCACCTCTTGTGTTCCAAAAGAGTGGACATGGTATAGCTTGAACAAATCTGGATTGATTGTGCTTATATAATGGTATAATGAGCTCCCGATGAGCTCCTCCCGGACCTTGTTAAATAAACAGGACTTGGAGCAAAAGTCCTCATATTATTCTTGTTCTCAAGACCTCTGCTTTCACGTGAGATCAAGTGTTCGCAAACTACAGGCTTTCGAGGAAATTATGATCCAGGCAATCATTTTTACCTCTTTTATTCTCTCCCCTCTGCCCTGTTTAATTAAAAGTCATTTATGGCCTCATTTAGCAACTAATTCTCTTTACCTCTAGACTTTTCATCCGATTCAAAGCACCCTTTGCTTGTTTATAGATGAAAACTGATCACAGAGCTGATGAAAGAAATATGGATGAAGTATTTGGATCTCGGGATCCATCACGCATGATTATTTTTATAGAAACGCACTACACTTTTTAAGATGGATGTCAGCTAAAAGCACAAAGGCACCTCTGTGGCTTATTATTTGGCCTGTCAGGGGTTATACATTTGTTTAGATGATTTAGTGTGATTCAGGTCACTTGGGTTGAACCTCTGCCCTTGTGTCCTTCAAAGAAAACCTTGAATTTCTTCACGGTTCAGGATCCGTTTAGATTTGCTCCTGTTCTGCTTCTTTTCACCTGCTGAATAGTTTTAAGATCGTTCATTTGCAAGGAAAATCACCATTGCAATCAGGCATCTTGATTAAGACATAATTATTTAAGTCTGGTAAACACAGCATGTGCCCAATTTAAAAGAGCACTTTGTGACTGTTCTGATTGTCTGGTGCTTTTCATTTCGGAAACCGGAGTTCAAATCATCATTTAGTACATCCACACATAGACATGGTCATCACTTATGTATTTATTTTAATGAAGCATGCCCATAGTTTATTGATACCCATACTGCTGATTCCAGAACTTTATGTTCCTCTTATAGCGTCACTAATGGAATTTAACGTGTGGTAATATTTTAAAAACATCTTGTGAAGTTTATTTACAGGCATCGTTCAATAAAGCAAGTTGTCAAAGAGATGGATTCCTTGAGTTCTGAGCAGATGCTGAGCTCCGGTGCACTTAGTGGTTGACGGAGTAAACCAGATGAACTCTATAATGATCGTCTTTTCTTTTTTTGTAAGTTACCAGAAATATTTAATCCTCTCTTAGAAAATTTCTGAAAGAGTAGGAAAATAAACGCCTTCATAACTAACAGAACTGCAAAAAGAGTTACAACCATTGCAGTTTTTCCAAAACCTGAAGTCCATTTTCACCCAAAATCTCAGAAGAGGAGGTCCTGATGCTCCAGGCAGGGACTATACTCCAAACAGAGAGCGACCGCTATGAGAACATTCAGTACATAAATCCAAAAGTGCTAGATGGAGAGTGTTCTGCAAGAGGATTTGGCTTTCACGAGTTGCAGGTTTCAAGAAAAAAAAATGCTTCATAGTGGTTTCAAAGTCGAGTTTTCCCCTCTCGTGGCATGTTTATGTTTGTGATTATTTTCATTTTGTCCCAATAAATCTTTTTAAATCATGGCTGCCCCGCGAATGGGTTTCCTCCACTTACAACCTCGCCATCGAGGAGAGTTCGTGACAGAAGAGGATTTAGATGTGTAGCAAATGTGTGAGCTTACTCTTTAAAGTTTGTATTCTGTATTAAACTGTGAACAAAGCTAGAGTTAACAGAGACTAGAGCTAATTAAAGTCTCAGCAAGATTACGAGAGCTAAATCAGCCTCTGATGCCTACAAGTACTCTCTACAGTTACATTTGTTCCAAAAGCTGCTTCTGTTCCCCTCACCATGCTCCTGTCTCTGTTGTGTTCAGGTTCTTGTCAAACACCTCCTTCATGGGGCAGACAGGGCCAGTGAGAGTCGAGCGCTCCCTCTCCAGAGTTGTCACATCCCAGCATTTCCACATTTGGAGCCTGCAGCGAGACCCTCTGGGCCAGCCAAGTTGGGTGACTGTGGCAAGCTGGCGGTCTGGCGCTTTGGAATTAGAAGAGCAGGGTCTTTGGCCTGGGGCTTCACAGCAGCAGCGAGAGCACGGCCCAGGAATCAGACTCGGTGGACGCTGGCAGGCTGGACTCCCGGTGGCCGGGAGCAGATTACGGGTCGTGACATTGGTTGAGCACCCGTTTGTGTTCACAAGGGAAGTGGACGATGAGGGCCAATGCCCAGCCGGGCAGCTGTGCCTTGACCCTCAAACCAACAGCTCTGAATTCCTCAACCAGCTGTTCAGAGACTTGGAGCAAGCCAACAGCAGTTCACTGCCGACTGAAATGAGGAAATGCTGCTATGGATACTGCATTGATTTGCTGGAGAAGTTGGCCGAGGATATGCAGTTTCAATTTGACCTCTACATTGTAGGAGATGGGAAGTACGGGGCATGGAAAGCAGGTCAGTGGACCGGGCTGGTGGGAGATCTGCGCAGTGGTATGGCAGACTTGGCTGTCACCAGCTTCAGCATCAACTCTGCTCGAAGCCGAGTGATAGACTTCACCAGTCCTTTCTTTTCCACCAGTCTGGGAATCCTAGTGCGGAGCAAGGACACGGCCGCACCCATCGGGGCCTTCATGTGGCCTCTTCACTGGTCAATGTGGGTGGGTATCTTCGTGGCCCTACATATTACAGCACTTTTTATCACCCTGTATGAATGGAACAGTCCTTTCGGCATGACGCCACATGGACGCAACCGGATTAGGATCTTCTCGTACTCCTCCGCTCTAAACCTGTGCTATGCCATCCTCTTTGGTCGGACAGTGGCCAGTAAAACTCCAAAGTGCTGTACGGGACGCTTCCTCATGAACCTGTGGGCTATATTTTGCCTCTTGGTGCTTTCCAGTTACACAGCCAACCTGGCAGCTGTGATGGTGGGGGAGAAGACCTTTGAAGAGGTGTCAGGGATTCATGATGTTAAGGTAAACACTGAAATTTGTTGATTGCATCCTTTGAATGATGTTATTTTTCAGGAAAGCCTGATGATATATGGTTCAATTTTACGGTTTACATCACATTACATTAAATGAGTATGCTGCCTTTGCTAAAGACCGCAATTTGGGGCGTACAAAGGGTGCTATGAGCACACTTCAGAGTGTTAAAAATTGGCAATTAAACATGACAAATGAGACAAGCTCCAGGAGAGATATAAACGTTTATCTTTAAAGCTATAATTTTTTTAATTCGGTTGCTAGGGTACACAATCTGGTTGCTAGGGAGAAAAAAATCTATGTCAGTAAAAGATTCCCTTCTTACTTTGAGTGATTGTACTTAGTCATATGTTCCTAATATTGTCTGAAGCTGAGATATGGATCTGTTGAGTTAGGGTTGCTAGGGTAAAAACCTTTCTGGAGGAATCAGTGACATAAATATTGTCACTATGAGTAAAATAAACCAACCCTCATGTCTCTATGATTTTCCACAACTGAAAAGGAGATATGATAATCTGGTTGCTATGGAGGAGTCAGTGACATTTAATGTGGATTTCTGTAACTTTGGTTGCTAGGGTAAACAGTATGGTTGCTAAGGAGCCGTCAGTGATTCAAAACAAAACGATTCCTTTTCCCATTTGTTTTCAATGGCCATTATATGTCCATGGTAAATCGTTAACCTTTTGTAGAGCCTGGGGTTCAAATACTTTTGCACAGTGATGTGTAAAACCACTTCACACAAGTGAAATAAAAAAAAAAAATTACTGGAAGAGTACAACCTTGTAAAACATGGTCGGTGGTCCCGAGAAATATAATTTCCAATGCTTCTTTCAAGCTCCATCACCCATCCCTGGGGTTTCGGTTTGGCACAGTTCGTGAGAGCAGCGCTGAGGACTATGTGAAAAAGAGCTTCCCAGAGATGCATGAGTACATGAGGCGCTTCAACAAACCCACCACTCCAGATGGAGTCTCTACACTCAAGTAAGTGTTTACACCCAACAGAGAACTACTTTATGTAATGGCCACTGGTAAATCTAATGAAACTCGATTGAGAAACCACTTGCATCTTGAAGTCTCACACTGAAATCGACACGTTTTTATTCCTTTAGCACAATAAAGTTGATTTATTAGCAAAAGTTCAGGAAAGATGAAGCATGAAGATAGACATGCTGACGACTCCCAAAGGAAAGAGAGCCAAAGATGCAGGGGATTTTGGGCTGAAAGTGCTGGAGTCCTTACGGACAAAAGTAATGGTCGGCTCTGACCAATGCTGAGCCATTGTCGAGTGCGGTTCAGCTTAGTTTTCCAATAACAGACCCCATCAAGAGTTTTCTACTCAATTCTACACAGTCAGTCTTTTCAGTTCGCTGTGTCTTTGTCAAAGAGAGCAAGGTTGAGCTCATTGGAATTTCCTTTTAAAGAACCAACTAATGGATGAGAGGCCAAAGAATGAAAGTAGCAGACAATGGCACACAATTGATCAGTGCTTCATACAACGATTCAGGATGTGTGTGACCTGTGGAATAATTGCGCAAATTGTGAGCACTTTGCAACCAAAATGGCTTGGATTCTTACATACACAATGAAGAATATGTGCAGCTAAAATGAAAACCCTCATTATCGTGGACAGAATTAGACAACATTTTCAAAAGCTACAAAATGCAGCTGCTTTTGGTCATCGCTGTAGTTTCCTAAGTGACAAATCTTGACCAAGAAAGCACACGAAGTTTACATATTAAAAGGTTTTAATACAAATTTTGTGCTTTTAAATTAGATTAATGTGTTCTTTTGTTGATTTTACTTGATTTTTGATTTTCAGTTCTACATGGACAGAATGGCCAAATAATTTGTCATGGTTTTGAATATTTATTTAATCTAAACATTGTGTAAAATTAAACTTGACATCTTTTGTTCCAATCAAAGAGATCTACTCTGAAAAGTGAGTAAATCTGTGATTTTGATCAATGTGGGTGCCGCAAAAGATTCCCAATTTGGCACAGATTTTCAAGGACTAGAAGCACGCACAAAGTGAGGACCTTCATTTAAATGCCGACAGTACTGTGCAAACCTGTGAAATGCGACGTCTTTAAGATAGTAAAATGCCAAATTGGTTGCTATGCCATGGAGGGGTCTGTGACATATGTTTCCTTTATCTCTATAAGTTATTCAAACCAGCCCCTACGTTTTTATCGTTTACCAAAGCGGGGATAGAGTTCCGAAAAATTGGTAGCTAGGGTAAATTTTGGTTGCTAGGAAGCAGTTAGCGGTTACTTTGATTAAAATAAACAAACCCCAATTTCTCTAAGTTTCTTCTTGACGATATTTGCGTTGTTGTTGGGCATTTATTTTCCATGACAAATACTTAACCCCTTCAAGAACCTCCACAAGTGTGGTGGTCTGTTTAAGTCAATGGAAAATTTCCAAGAATTTGCAGCGATTTCTCAGAAGTGGTACCAGTTTAGATGTTTGGTTCCAAGTTTGATGGCTGTAGTTTGAACGGTCTGAGGAAAGGGATTTGAGATGCCATTATAATCATTTTTAAAGTTTGTGATGAATTTTAATTCAATTAAGCTCAAAATGCGTGTCATATATGTTCATATTACCTGTTAAAACTGTACAAATATATTGTGTTGGTGTATTGTAGTTATTCCAAATGTGTTTTTTTCCTCCCGCTTGATGTGTCAGAGCCCTTCAGGCTGCTGCTTCAACAATAACCAGGTTCACGGTAAAAGGGCAATGTGTCAGTTCTCACAATGTCAAGAGCTGTTGACACTGTTAAATTAATTTCTCTTTCATGGGGAACCGTGAGCATCATTTAAAAATCACAGTCAACTGCAACAAGTGTGTGCTCTCCAGGCTTTCTGTCTTTTATCTCACTTTCCCTTCATCCCTGCACGAATCAGAGCTGCTGCAGACTCCGAGCTGAGACATGTGGCAGTCACTCTCAAGTGCTGAATGAGGCCAAACTTTTCTCCAGAGACAACAAAAAATCCACGTCGAGTGCATACTTTCAGGCATTCGCAAACACAAATATCTGGGCTCGCACATAGAGTTGCATTTCGCTTTGTACTTCCCGTCTTTTATGACAGACATTCTGATGTGTCTGAACTCTTTGTGCTCGATTCACAGGAGGCACCTTACATGGTCAGCATTTTTGCAGGTTTAAGATCGCAGCCATAGCTGAGAGTCATCCTTTGGGGAAGCCTTTTTATTGCATGCATCCGGACAGATTTGTTATTCTTTAGAAGACATTGCATAAAAGCTTTAGTTTGATCCTTCACAATATTCCTCCGCTTTATGTTCCGGGAGACTTCAGGTCAAGCACGTTTGAATCACTGCCCTATTTCAACCAGGGGCCTGAGGTTTTGTAAAATGTACAACTGTTGAGAGAAAAGGTAGTACACTGCTACTTATTTTTACATTTATCTTTATTCTGCACGGCTCTCCAATGTGCTTTCAGTGTCACGCAAACATTTTCTTTTAGTGCATTTAGCCATTTTATGGTGACAACCACCTTCATCAAAAGAGACAACAAATGCCCATTTTTCAAGTGCATAGAATTATTTATGGTGGTTTTTGGTTCAGTGGTGGATTATAAAAGGTCACTGTAGGCTAAATATTGTATGCAGTGCGTTCTGATGGAGGCTGTTGTTGACCAAAAGAACAGAATAAAGTTTATTGTGGAATATTTTAAGAAGGTGTGGTAAATTTAATAATTTGTAAGTTTAAATTTAACTAATAAGTAACTAACTGGCACACTAACTTTGATGTTGGCTCGTAAAAGTGCCGTTTAAAAGTATTTTCATTGGCGAAAATGGAATGGTTGAGCAGATAGATTTTTTGGTTGCTATAGAATAATTAATGACATCTACAAAGTTCTCCTGGCCAATTTCAGTAATATAAACCAACCCCCATGTCTCTATGGTTTTCCTTAGTTGAGGTAGTGATGTGCCAGAATGGTTGCTATAGTAAACAGTAGAGTTGCTATGGAGAGGTCAATGGCAATATAGTGTTCTCTTTGTCACTATAAGTTATATAAACCAACCAATGTCTTTATCATTTACCAAAGCTGAGATATATTGGTTGCTAGGGTAAACAGTTTGGTTGCTATGGAGCTTATTTTTAAATGATTACTATGACTAGCATAAATAAATCCCCATTTCTCGATCATGTTTCATCTTTGTCCTGTTTCCTATTTATTGTCAGTAACCATTATAAGTCAATGCCCAATATTTAACGTCTTCTAGAGCCTAAAATACTTTTGCAAAGCGGTTGGTATGCTCCTACACACATAATCTCCACAAGTGGTCAGTTTGAAGTTTCTATGAAACTCCCAGAATTGCTTTTAGTGCTACCTTACTGAAACAATATAGCAGCCCTAGTCAGAGCAGTCTAAATTTTAGTTTCTAAATTGTTACCGAATAAAAGACGAATAAAAAAGTAGGCTTTTACATCAATCTCTAAATCGCGTTCTAGAGTTCAGGAGATAAAAACATTTTATGCTTATAAATCCATATCAGTTTGTTACAAAACCATATAAATTGATCCATTTGGAGCGTCAAGCCTTCTGTCTTACTTTCAGTGTTGACCATTTTTATTTAGTTGTTTGTAAATGCATTAACCTATCTGTACAAAAGCTAGCATGCACATTTGTCAACTTGTCAGAAATGACATCAACAAGGTTGAGAACCGCACCACCTTGTGTTCAATAAATTGGACATTTTGAAAAACGATTATGGCCTTTGATAGATTTGCTCGCTAACTTTTGCAAAAACCTGGTTACAGTTTTTTTTCCCTGAATTATGCAGAGAACATAGATACCAGTTATATCGACTGAACTTCCTGTCCGCCATTTTGAATTAGGTCAAACACCCATTTTTTGTAACTCCTTATCCATTTTTATTTTACTCTGATCATAAAGACAAAAGTCGCATTGTTTTTTTGAGACATGTTCAAACGGTGTGCCAACAATTCTGATTTTTGCTGGCTATACTTTTACCGCTATATCTCCAGGACGCTTTATTGAATCGAGAACAAACTTGGTGGATGTTATTAATACCCTGATTCTGAACATTGCCCCGTACTGCCCCCCCCCCCCCCCCATATTGCCTTATGATAATATGACAGCAAACATTTGCGTACTTAGTTTTCCTTCATTTGGGCCACAATAACAAATAAATGGCATTAGTTTTTCATGTTTTCCAAAGCATAATAAACTATACCATGCACGTTTTTCCCAAACAATCTTTTTTAATATGGGCTTGTAGTGAGAATCAAAATCCAGAAGCAAACTGAACATTTCATAGAGCACATAGTGAAGCAGAACATACAGTACAGAAAAGTTCTTTCTGTTCAGCAGATCTGTCTGAACTCTTAAAAAGATCTGGTTGAAGCTCAGAACAATCACCTTTACTTTTCAGGAATAGTTAGCATAAGTTTGGCTTGACTGACTATCCTTCTCTGTGTGTTGAAGGACAGATCCTCCTCAGCTCGATGCCTTCATTATGGATAAGGCTTTGCTGGACTATGAGGTGTCCATAGATGCAGACTGCAAGCTCCTGACTGTAGGAAAACCCTTTGCTATTGAAGGTAAGCCGTGCTGCTTTGGATTATGTTAGCTTACAATAGCCTGTGAAGTTCTTCTTTGAAGGAGAACAGGAGTTTTGAAAAACACTATTAGGATTCCACCCTGCATTAAGACTCGTCTGTAAATTCACCTCATGGCTCGTGTAATTACCCTCCAAATCGAAGCGTCAAGTTTGACACATATCATTTTTTAGAGAAAGCTATTACGGGGTGTAGATGGAATTCATGGCAGTCACCCAGTCGTCTCTGCACCTCTGATCCGGATGTGATCTCCCGCTACGTGCATGGGAATGCTCCTTGCGATATCTGCCAAAACCTCATATGCCTTTGAGCTAGGTTTTTATTAAAGGGATGATCAAGAATAAATCTTCACCATCACATCTGCTGGCCTGAAATATGGACAGTTCCATCAGGCTCTGTAGACCCTAGAAAACCCACAGCGTATAATCCAATAATGCAGGTGAAAAACCCAAAACAGGCTTTTAAGGTTGCCACAGTAAACAGTAGGTCATTTGTACGTGATGTCATTGCGAGGGCAAACATTGAGATGGGGTTCAGGAATGGATTTTTTTCTTTCTTGTGGCTCAATCAATGGATGGAGATGATAGAATCTCCAATGTCCAAATCCGAAATCAGAATTTGGCTTTTTGTTCAAACGCAGCTTGACCGTTGTCCAAAAGATGACCATTGGCACCTGTTACCAGGAGAGCAAGACTCAAAAGGTCATTGTAAAAGAGGAAAATGTTCACAGAGATCTGGGTTCAAGCACATTTATAAAGAGGCGAAGATATGGTAGAACGTAATAGAGATAACCACAACCTGGAGTGGATTGTGAAACAAAACCCTTTTAAAAATATGGGGGAGACTGCTTTCTGTCAGATACTCAAATGGGTCACACTGGGTCACTATAGTACTAAGATCTTTCACCTACATTTAGAATCTATTCCGAAAAAGAGTAGGTAATGAGGAGCCAGTGTTTAGAAGAACACTTGGGCTTTTAATCTTAGTTTTATTGAAGGGTTGTTTACAATAGAGACCATTTAACAGTGGTTTAGGGTTAGGTACAGCTGCGAAACAAAATCTTTCACCTACATTTAGAATTTATTCAGAAAAAGAGTTGATAACGAGGAGCAAGCCAGTGTTTAGAAGAACTCGTGTTTTTTTCTTCATTTTACTGAAGGGTTGTTTACAATAGAGACAGTTTAACAGTGGTTTTGCTTATTATTGGTGTGAAGTAGAGCTCAATACACAGGAATAAAGTTGAAGACAGCAATAAAAAAACATCCTGGGCGCTTCCTTTTTTTCATTTTCATAGAAAACATAGTTTTGTTGAGCTTTTTTTATCTTTTTCTATCTCTCTCTCTCTCTCTCTCTCTCTCTCTCTCTCTCTCTTCCTCAACTGTGCTTGTATTACACGCACTCTTTAAACAATTTCACACTGTCACATCTCACTGATCTCTGTATCCAGCATGGACTTACCAAGCATTTAATTAATCCATATTTAGGTCTGTCTCGTTAGCTGGTAAATCATTGTTTAGGGAAACCACACAAAACTTGCCATGTTCTGCCATGAAGTAGCACCTGGCATGGCAACTTCCCGGAATCAGAATCAGAATGAGCTTTATTGCCAGGTATGTTTACACATAGGACGAATGTGTTTTTGTGCAGAGGCACTACAGTGCAACAGATTCACAAGGACAAGACAAGATAAAGGTGATAAAAAATAAATCCAAATTTACAAAATAGACATTCTAACAGTATAAAAATAAAAAATAGACATACTATATCAAAAATAAAATAAATCAAAAATCAAAAAAGCTCTCTACTTACAAAGTTACTTTTCAACACTTGCCTAATTTTCTTTCTAATTTTCATTTTACAAGAGCATTCATAAGGAAGTCCTTTTGGGAATGGGATATACAGGAGATAGATGTTTATGATAGCCAAATGAGAAGCTCCACCCTATTTTGGATTTTACATCAACAATGTTTTTGTAAATAGCACTATATCCATATTATTGGACATCCATGATCAGTACAATGTTTTAAAGAATTCTCAATTCTCTGGAACTTGAATGCTGCTTCCTGATCCAGTTTTGTTCTCTTTTGTTTTCTTTTAAATGATCCTTTCACCAATCCCATTTTTCCTAATTAGGGTCACAGCTTGAGACTTCCAGCTCTCAGTGGGTGAATGACAAGGGTGCACACACCTTTGACAGGCCAATCCTTAGCATACCATGAGTTAAACTGATAAATTATTGTTGTATAAAAGCTGATATGCTGTTATTATTAAGATAGAGGTAATATTTTCTTATGTTTTTAAAATCCTGATTATGATTTGCTTCACCCAAAGTGTACAACAAAACAAACTGTTTTAATTTAACCGGAATGCAGCCCATTCGCTGAAGACGGAAGTTTATCAGGATGCAAGGGAGGCTGTGCCTTGTGCTGAAGGCAGGGGAGCATTAGCTTGCCAGCAGTGATGTGTGGGTCTGTTGGTGAGCAAGCGCTTTGATGAAATTTGTGGACGTCAGAGCTGTGCTCGTTTCTCTCCAGCCTCCTGGCTCCGGGGACGCGGCAATGACACAGCTTATGTCTGCTGTACACTGGCAAAGCTTCCAAAGATTCATGATATTTCCCTCTCAAGGCTCTCTGACATGTCAATAATAAAGATATCAATTTACACTTGTGTTGTGAACAAGACCCCACAGAGTTCAGTGGACTGATGGAGCTCTCTGCATGGGTATTGTTTTATTGTCTATGGCCTGCTCTCTAGAGTGAATCAAAAAGTACACGAACGTTCAGCAGAAAAAGAGTATTTATTAATAAACTTTTGTACATGTTCCCGTTCTTTATAGTATATTGTAGTCTTGATTGATGAATTGGAATAGAGTAAAGTTATCCAAGGATATCAGTTAGCTAAGCATTAATGTTTAATTTTCTGGTAGTATGTAGCTACAGATGCTTTCATATAATTAGAACATCATGAAAAAGTTGATTTATTTTAGTAATTTTATTCAAAAAGTGAAAGTGTATACATTTATTCCACACAGACCCATATATAGAAGTGTTTATTTTCTTTAATTTTGATGATTTCTTAACTGGTAATCAGTGAATTAACTCTAAACACATGCAAAGGCCTTTAAATGGTCTCTCAGTCTAGTTCTGCAGAACGATTGCTGGCTTAACAGTTGACCAAAAGAATGACACCTTGAATTAAAGACTAAAAGGGTCATTGCAAAAGAGGCTACTGTCCACAGTGCTTTGTTTCCAAGCAAATTAATAAAGAGGCCAATATGTGGTACAAAAAAGGTTACAGCCAATATGGAGAATTGCACCCTGGAGAGGATTGTGAAACAAAACCCATTCAAGAATTTGGGAGAAATTCACAAAGAGTGAACTGCAGCTGGAGTCCAAGAGCTAACACACACAAACATATGCAAGACTGTCTCATTCCTTGGGTCTAGCCACTCTTAAACAAGTGACAAAAGGGGCTAGACTGCTACAGAGTGGTCCAAAGGACACTTTCTCTCCCTTTGAGACTGCTGGAGTACAGCAAACATTATTTTTGCATGTTGTTTTAAAAGTACAGCAGTTTAAATCTAGTATCTACAAAAAAAACACCCCTAAAATCTTGCTTTTATTTTAGGACAAGGAAATGTATTTCCATTTTTTTCTTATTTTTAGAAAATAACTCTTAAAGGGATTAATCCATTTATGGTTAGAGTTAGCATCTTTTTTTTTTTTTTTTTCAAATTTTGTGAAAATGTCTTTGAAAAAATGTGGAAATTGTGAGTTTTCACCGAAATACAGTTTCCTCAAATGAGAACAAAAGTAAGGGATTGGTTGCTTTTTGCGGGTTGCTGAAGTCTATCCGTTCAGCAATTTAGTTGACACTTGCTTTATAGATGCTAAACAAATAAATCTACGCTGGCATATTAAAATGTGTTTGTCTTAAAGATGAGCTATTGGAAACAGATTTTATTGTTCAGTGGTGTGATTTATGGCCTACTTAAAGATGTGCCTGTTTAGACCTGCTGTGTGCTGTTTATTTTCACGGTGTTGGTGAAGATAAATGCTACTTTGTATAATCTTCATTCCACATTCTGCAAAGATGACTGAAAATGTGCAGATGGTTGCTTTCCTGCAGCAAAACATGATGGCTGATGCAGTTTGTTGAGGCCTACTTTTAGGAATTCCGAAAAGTGAATAGAAGTGGATTTTGACATATTTAGAATTAGAAATCAGCATTAGTTTGTTTAATTTTCTTATTGTCAAATCTTTGGCTTTGATTTTTCCTGTTTTCTCCTGTAGCTGCATAAGTCAATATTTGAGAATTCATTTTAAGCAGAGTGTTTTATCATGCATGTCATTCCTTTCCCGTGATGCCGTATCCAAAGTAGATTTTCTCAAATATATTACAGCCAGTATTTTCACAGCCAATATTTGGATTTCTTTTCACCAACATTTCCAGCTTACTAACGCCTTCCGTATTCTGCTTTTGATTGGAAAAAAGAGTCATTTTGAACTGATCACATTTGTTTATTTTGTGTCTGTGTTAATTACGAGGCAAGCACTGGGTCATATTTCTGAGATTGGCTGAAGAAACGTTGATTAAATTGTAAATATTTACTGGATTTTGGAAAATCCTTGTACTCTTAGAGAACATATATTCTAGTTATGTTTAGTAATATAATAAATATTTTATGCAGTTGCTTCAAAGCAGTTTGACATTATGAGGGGGAGTAGAGAAGAGTTTTTTTTTATTATTAAATTAGGTTTTATAGGAAATAATTACATGGGTTTGTGAGAGGGTTCATTCAACAGTGGCTGAAGGTGTCAGATATGTTCTGTCTTTAGAACTTTAATTATAGAATATAACACTTATCTCAATTCAAATTAAAATGGTAAAGGAAATTGCCAGATCATCTTTCAGTTTCATTTTACAGAGCCAAATTAGTGCCATCTAATGGTAAAAAGAAGGAATAACCCATTGAAGCGCATGACCTGTGATATGGCTTGTGTTTTTCAAAGTTCTGGCACAAAAGCCCTTGGATCAGTGTACAGGGTTTAGGAGAAGTTTGCCAGTTTTTTATATATGTGCTTTTATTTTGTCTCAACACTCGATTTTTGAAAACATCGAAGCCTGCTTGTTTACTACTCGGAATTGTATTTCAGAATTGTTGTGAAATTATTGTGCAATGTAATGAGAAAATTAAAAAAAATATTTATGTACAAATATGTATATATGTTTTACTTTAAAAATTATTCACAAAAATAACTGTTTTAAAGGTATTATTTACTAGAGCTAATTGAAAGTAGTAAAAAAACACTGAAAAGGCTCCAGACTTCTAAAGTTTTAATGAACACTGCTGTCACCTAATGAACTTCCAGACGATTGATAAACATTGACTCTTACTTTCATGGATTGATATTGTTTTGTTAGTAAACCCGAGTTGCATTGATCCCATCTCCTTCATTCCCTTCAACCGTGACATAAGTGTTTGGACATTTCCTAAATCCATTGTTATGTTTTTCCTGGTAAAGTGGAAAAAAACGTAAAGTAGATGATAGTTTGTGCAAAATGATGTTTAATAATAATCTGTTAATACTGTATTTTTAAGACTCGAGCACCGAAGGTAATTGCTTCTATCATTGTTTCACACATTTTTGAGTCTAAACAAGCTTGAAATTCACTGAATTTAGCACACATCCGAACCAGTGAAAATATAAATCTGATTGGAGTTCGAAAAGTGGGTGTGACTTTCTCTATAGCACCACCTAACATGTTTCAGCTTATGGCATGCTAACAGCTAACAGCCAGAATTAAATTCGACTCACATGTGTAGGGTACCAAAATTTAAATATAAGTTGCACGGAACGCATATCCAAAATCGACAGGAAGTTGTGAAGCTTTTTGACTTTGTTAATTTATGTGCACACAGTGGTCATTGAAAGTCGAAATTTTGCCACAAACAGGAAGTTGCTAATAACTCAGCCATGCAATGTCCGATTGGCTACAAATTTGGCATGCGTGTTAAGAGTCTATATCTGAACAAATCTATATAGCAACCTAAAGTGTCAGTTATAACGCCACCTAGTGGCAACATTGAAGATCCCCTTTTCTCCAGTCTTATACTGCTGTTTCAGACTGTTTGAAGTATGTGTTTGAAAATTTAAATACTTGTATAAGGGACCAAGACCTAAAAAGTCAATTGGAGCGAGTTACTAAAAACAACAGGAAGTTTTTTTTAGCAAAACTAAAATTGCTTATGCACCAATTAATGTGAATGTTACACATAAACAATTTATGAGCAAGTTAAGCACAGGCTGGTGTTATCTTATGATACCTTCTAAAGATCACTAGCGTGTTTTTGACGTTGTTTTGACTGTTTCTTCCTCAGGCTATGGGATCGGGCTGCCCCAGAACTCCCCTCTCACCCGTAACATTTCCGAATACGTCAGCCGCTACAAGTCTGACGGGTACATGGACATGCTACATGACAAGTGGTATAAAGTGGTTCCCTGTGGCAAGAGGGTTTTTGCTGTGACAGAGGTGAGCCATCAAAACCTGTTTGCGGTGCATGCATGTGTCTGTCGGCTTTTATTCACAGTCGGCTGAGCAGCTTCTGCCCCTCACCAATTTCCACTACAGGTCCGACGGGCTCTTTTCCCTCTGAAAAATCCTTTTGTTAGAAATTACTGTCTCCCGCAGTTTAATAGTCATTCTGTCAGACTGATGCCGAGCCACCACAATCCATTTTCATTCCCGAGAGCTCCTTGTCAGCCCTGACGCCCCAAACACCTGAGGCTCTGAGAGCATCCGCAGCTCACTCCATCAAAAGCCTCCCAGGAGTTGTAGCGCTCCTGGAAGACATTGTTCCGTACAGTCTGGCTGCATTACCTAGCGGTGATTATGAATGAGGGACGTCACGAGAACAAACAGTGGCATTTGTTTTCTAACCCCGTGCCAGCTGGAACTCATCTCACGCTTTGCTTCTCTTTTGCACCCGAGCCAAGCTGTCCTGTCACCACAGACCTCATGCTGTAAACCACTGCACTGCTGTGCAATAAATTCACCAAACAAGCAGACGGGATCGACCGCGAGGCCCTCGCACCAGTCAACCTCTTTGAATCTCTATTCAGAAGCGGGGAGCTGCAAATTTAAAAAACAACATTTTTTTTTCCTTGCGTAATTTGGGTTTAATTAAATTAGTCAGAATTCTTCAAACAGTATCTTGGGCTGTAGCCAAAACATCGAAGTAGGGATGAAAGCGTTGGGAAATTTAAAGCAACAATCCACCCTTAAGTGCTGGGTCTGGCATACTCTCAAAATGACTGAATAATTAATTTATGAATAAACAAATGCCAGCGATTGTCTCTAAAAATACTCATGACTCTCTAAAGACAAATATTGAGTAACGTCGAAGGTTCCATAAATGTTAAATTAGGGGGAAGGGTTTGCATGAAAACTTTGTTATTGTTTCAAACTGTGATGAGTCTGAAATAACATTTAAAAAAATCAAATAAAGCTACAAACCCATGACCCGTTTTCCCCCCAAAATGCCATACATTCATTCCATCAGTATAAAAGATTTTTCTTTGTGGGTTAAAACCACAAAAACTACACAAACTTTGATGTTGGTCTGCAAAGGTACAAAGTTATTCATGACAATATGAGGGATATTAACCAACCCCCATGATATACATAATCGGTTGCTATGGTAAACAGTCTGGTTGCTAGGGAGGGACTAGTGACAATATAATGTTCACTTTGTCACAAAAGTTCTATAAACCAAACTCCAAATCTTTATCATTTCATAAAGTTCAGAAAATGTTTTTGCTAGGGTAAACTTTGTTACTGCGATTAGTTACACGTTCATCTATAAACTTTCATCTTGAAAATAATTTTGTTGCAGTTTCCCGTGTATTTTCAATGGGCATTATAAGTCAATGGTAAATATTCACACCCTTTCTAGAACCGTGCTTTGTATGTTCTTGCACAGACTAATAATGGTAAAAAAAAAATTACTTTAATAATTTAAATTCAAGTTAATTGTCCTTCGTAAAATGATAACTTCAGTCATTTTAGTGCACCTTTAAGTTTAAGATGAATATCCTCAATAAAAATATTATTCCAATCATTTGAGTGGAAAGTTTTAAGATTATCTACCCTCAGTAAAATTATTATTAAATTTGAATTTGTAAAAGTGAGGCACATACCATTATTTCGTCTTTTGTACCGATTAATACCATTTAATTAATATCCATTTTTACGTTTAATACCGATTAATTTCGTTTTTAATCTGTCTTGCAATCCAAAAGTTATACCTCTTAAATAAATTATTGAAATAATTTTACTTTAAAATACCTTTATTGACACTTGGTCACAAAGCTTGTTGTTGGTACAACAAAGCAGGCTGAATTTGAAAAGAATAATCAAGCATCCTCCAAACACGTAATTAAGCACAACATCGAAGTGACTGTCTGAAAGGGAATGTCGGTGTTACCAATGTAACCCATCATTTTTATATTATTGCATTAATCCTCTAATTAAAAAATGTAGTTTTAATTTACATATTATTTATGTTACTTTTACAGGTTTTATTTCAAATGAATGGAAAATGGCTGTAAAGTTGAAAGTAGCATACAGTTTTTTTTACAGTCAATAAGCAGTAGTGGATATATTGTATTAGATCTCTACTGGTAAAAAAAAAAAGTATTTATTTGTTGTTTAGTAAACTTTTCACTTCCTTTTTTATATATATTGCCCAGAACATCAAACTGTTCTTTGAGGTCATGTGGTGTGAAAACACATGGTAGCTTGCTACTGCTGATGAACATATTCCCTAAAACATACTCTAATTATTCTTCTACGCCTTGGGGTGATCTGTGATTTCAGCTGCTTGTATTCTTTGAAGAACTTCTTAAACTGAGCATGTTGTGCAACAGCTGAAAGCCGTATTGATTTCATCTTTTCGGTTTTAAATAACATTTTTCATTCCTATCTTACTGACATTTTCTTTAAATTACACCACTTTGTGGTTTCTTAGTTCATCACCTTCCAACACTTTTTTAGCTTCTCACTGTGTCTCTCTTGCAATAATGTTGTTTAATCCCTTCTCAAGGCCATCAGCAGCAAAAATCTAACATTGTTAAATCGTAATTGCTTAGTTTAGCCTTGTTTTGTGATACAGGGGAGATATGAAATCTAATTAATGTACTTTGCTTTTAAGACATAAGTTAATATCTTAACCGACAAATGCTTTCCAAAGTGAAAATTTATGATTTGAAATGTGAGTTTCTTTATTTGTGACGCCAAAGGTTGAACAAATCATTGATGGACCCTTTATCATTCCAAATAAATAAATACACACATAAAGATTTCAAATATTTAAATAATTTGGCACATATAAACATTTTTTACTTGAAATGTATTCATTTTCAAGCTGTTGTGTGCCTTGAAACCTTTCATGAATTATAGATTGCCTTGGGGATTGCTATCATCTGTTTTCAAAATCCTTGGTGACTAAAAAAAATATATGCCTTTTTTGTGAAAAAAAAAAAAATCATTTAATTTTAATTTTAGTTTATCCTGATTCAATGTCTTGCTAGTTAAGTGCATTCAGTCATTTGATTGATAATTTAATCCATCTTTTCTGTGGCCATTAATTAAGAATTGCTAATAATTAAAGGGGTCATGAACTGAGAAAGCAAAAAATAACAGCAGGAACAATAAAGCTAGAGGATATTCCAGGAACAAATATTTTTAACTACTTTTATTAAGTGACCAATATACTCACAGCTCCACTTTCACTCTTGCTAACATTAGCAACCAAACAAAGGTAAAATGTAGCTAGCTAAAGTATCTTGGTATAAAGTATAAGTATATCTAAGTATCTTTACGTTGACCCCTAGGATCAAAAGCAGATGCTCTGCTCCAGTGTGTCCAGTTAAAAATAGGTTGTACCTACAATCAGTCTCTATTTGGGTAAAGAGGAGCAAGCCAGTGTATAGATCACATCTTTTCATCATGTCTTTAATGCTCACTAGATTATTTTAAAAGTATGTTTGAGAAACTGAACTATACAGTGGAGGACTGGAGTGGAAAAAAACAACTGTGAGTTTCTTTAAGCTTATTTTACATGTGTTCATCAATGCTGTGTTGGTTGTTTTTCTGTCATTTACATTATTAATGCAATTTTTAAACTCTGTTGTGCCAACAGCTTTTTATCGACTGTTGTTATGTCAGAACAAGTCCGCATACAGTTTTTTTTTCTTTAATAATTCTTCATATTATTATTATTATTACAGTACTTTGTAATGGGCGGTACTGTATTATGTACTTCTCTTTAAATCAAGGCTAAATGTAGCTTCTTATTCATAGCTTCATATATTACTGCTTCATCTCAAATTATACGACAGGCAGTTTCTTATTAATGCCAGGTTTTCAGTTTCTTGTTCAAACTTTTGAAAGGGACTTCTGGAAACAACCTTGTGTATTTAACCCTTTGTGAACTGCCATAGATTTACATTTGTTTGCCTGATGTAGTGCAATTTTTTGAAGTATTTTCATATATACAGAAGATGTATATACATAATATAATAATCATCAATTTATTTTAATGATCAGAGGTTAGCTAGCAATTAATGGCTAATTATTCCATTTTATTGACCCTTAGAAGCCATTTACAAAGAATTAATTAATTCCTGTTTTACATACAATATCTCAACAATATACCAAAAAGCTACGACTAAAACAAACACATGGCTTAAAAGCCAGTCATGAATTGAAACAGATATGTGGGAGGCTTAAACCTACAGTGTCCAAAAATGTCCCAGCAGTAGCCCTCGAAATTGTCAAAGTATAAAAGTTCTTTTATTCTGAGTATTTTTGCTGCTTCTGTACAGTACGTGGTGATATGCAAGAGTTTTAATTCGCCAAAAAGAAAACACAAACATTTGTATTTGTAAGATTTTCTGGATATAATTTTTTTATTGTGTACACTGACGGATTTATGTGACTTTTTACAGATGTGTAGCCCACCCACTCAAGGGATAAACCAGCTAGCTCCCTGTTGTGATGTGTAAAACGAACTCATGTGATTTCATACGCAAAAAGAATTACTGCTCTATTGTATGTGGTTGCCATTTCCCAGTGCTAGAAATTGATATGCAAATGCAGTGACCGGCACTCCTGTAGGTTTTAATGAGTTAAGAGCATTTTCCTCCGTGTGCTTGCTGCTGGTGTGTGCGACTTTCGTCATTCATGTGATTAATATGTAAACCGTTGAGGAGCCCTGTTCCCTTTCAGAACCTGGGTGAAGGATTTAATAGCCGGAGAATGTTCTGGAAATCCAGAAAAATCCAGTTCATGACCTCTTTACCATTTGCATTTGATGAATCTATAGCTGATCTGATGCTATTGAAACTTGTAGTAAAACGTCTGCACATTATCTTAATGAAATAAGAGCGCACGCTTCATCTGGGAATGGACGGCATGAATATGTATGCTTCTGCATTTAGCCACTGTCCACTTCCATAGCGCTCTCTTGGGAAAAGACATAATACAGACCTGCAGCCAATCCTGTAACTATGTGTTGAGAATGTACAACAGAAGTCGTGCGGGGCTTATGGGGCTGTGTGCAACATCGGGTGATCAATGACTCCCCAAGAAAGAGGGAAAATACATGGAATACAAAGTCAGCATGATTGAAATTTCTATTTAATGCAGATACTTTGTAAAATTGCGATTAGCTCTAGTCAGCATGACTCCATCTTTTTGCGTTTGAAAGCTGTTTCACTGCAATGATGGACTGATTTCTTTGTGTGTGCCTTTTAAGACCCATGGAGAAAATAGAGATGGGTCATCATGCCAATAGTACCTTGACACGGCTCACGGTCACGATTCATTTTTAAGAAAAGAGTAAGCTCTGGACGGGCGGAACATCCACTGTAAATGGAATGCTATACTTTTGCTCGCTAAAAAGAAGCATTGCATCAGAGAGCGATCATGGGTTTCTTTAGAATTTCTATCAATATTCGCCAGGGGAGTCAAACCTGGACTGGCTGGCTCACTGGCTCCGTCTGATCTGAAGATTGCTGCTCAGCACGGCTTTGCTGCATGCTCCCATGTGCACCGCTGTCTAAAAACAGATTTCTGATGCCGAAGGAAAAAAATAGTTTTTCTGAAAATATGTTTTCATTCTTACTGCTTTAAAATGTTATTTTGATTCTCTCATATTTTTATTAATCAACTGTGCCAAGTACCTATCCAAGTGTGGACAGTGGTGTGGTTACACACCAACGAAGTGGGGACAGCAGAGCCAAGAGGGGACATTTTTTCGGTCCCCACATGGTTTGGTCTTAAATCATGCTAAAATCATCTGAAATGGCCACTGGCCATTTTTTTCATTTTTAGCCAAGAGGGGACAGTGTGTGTTTTGTGTGTTCTCAGTGTTGCCTCTGTTGGCTGGAGTCTGAACTGCAGGGCTATTTCACACACGTCGTTCACACTCCGGCAGGCTCTATTGTCTAAGTTAATGGCTGCAGAAGGCTCTGAGTCTCACTGGAGAGGAGACCACTCCTTGTAAAATGCATGTACATTTAAATTGAAATTACTTTAAACATACATTTAAATTAAAACAACATTTCATAAATTAATAATAAAGGTCACTGTCAAATACTCTCAAAACATATAATTCACATTCACAGCTGAGGCATTTCTGCCTCTTATTATGAAATGGTTGTTTTAAAAGGACAGGGTTTTTGACTTAGGAGTGCATCAGTTAAAGTGCATACAGACATTGCTTTACTGTTTTTTTTTAATGACAGAAGTAAATGACAGTTTAAGTCCTGCTTCAATCTGTGTATGAATGTTGATAAAATGTTTTTTTTTTATATATATATATTTATAGACACAGCTGTGTGTTACATTCAGTAATGTCCCCTGCTGGATAGGTATAGTTCGCTTAGTGTTTGTGCATCTATTCAGATTTATTTTTTATAATTAACAAAATTTTTATTAATCAACTGTGCCAAGTTTATTTTTTTTGTTTAATAAAATGTGTCACAAAGGTTTGTTTTCAATAAATAAACATTTCTATAAATGCAATTTATTTTGCTGAAAATATGAAATGTATTAAACTGATGTTAAAGTACCCTTCTCTCAAGTGAATATTTATAAATTCAAAGATTGTTATAAATCGGTTGTTTTTATTGAATACCAAGTCATTATTTAATAAATAATTAAATAAATACCAAATTTTGTTATATTCCAGGGAAATGAACACTCTAAATTCTCATTTTACTCTTATTTCATACTTATACACAAGATATAAAGTAAGAAATATAAACCACATATTGTTTTTTTGTAGCTTATTGGCATTATGTTGTGATGAAATAATGTATAAAGGAACTATAAAACAGGAAGTGCTTTATAAATGGCTTAGAAGGGTCAATACAAATGCAGTTATTAGCCATTAATTACAAGCTAATTTAAAATATATCGTTCTCATGGGATATGCATGCTAAGTTGAAAGGAGCACTTTTTGAGTTTGGCCACTTTTATTATAAACATTCCATTTTACATCCCATGCAAATTAACATTTTATCTTTGCAAAGCACAGAACATATATATGTATAAATTTTCTTTTGGGGTCACAGGGGTCTATTGGAGGGGGGGGGGGGGTACACCCTGGACAGGAAGCTAGTTCATCGTGGTATATATGGTTTTTTTTATATGTTTACATTTGTTTACATTTATTTATTTTTAGATATTGAAATAACTTTAACTTGAATCAAGTCACATGATCACTTTTAACCTCCACATACATGCAGCACTGAATTTTTGTGTCAAACTATTCATTGAGTTCGTTTTCAATAAGTGCAATGTTTAAATGTGACAAATGTAATTCTTTAATTCTAAAAGTAAATCTTTAAAAGCTCTGTCTTTTCATAAGACTTTGAATTCATGTAGAGTGAGGAAAAAAAGTATTTGACATGGTTTTTTTGTGTGTGTTTTGGGTCATTTTCATGCTGCAATCTAAATGAAGTAAGATTCTTGACCAAGATTTCTTAGTGCTTTTCTCCATCCCCTTGGCAGAAAAATGGGTTGTTTTGGGGTTCAGATGTTGTTATTCTGTCTCTCACTGTTGATATAAACCTTCCATTACCTTTATCAACTGATCATTTCCTTTTCTGTGGGAAAACATTCGAATTCAGCTGAGAATTTATTGTTTATTGTATCAAAATGAACTGAGTGTCTGTTTGGGTTCCATTTGCACTTAGGTGTTGCTCTGTGCTTGATAATTGGAAGTGTTTTATATTATAAATGTTGATGGTTGAGTCATTTGTGTGTGTGCGCGCGCGTGTGTGTGTGTGTGTGTGTGCAGACTCTTCAGATGGGCATCCAGCATTTCTCGGGGCTGTTCGTGCTGCTGTGTGTGGGGGTGGCGGGTGCATTACTCACTCTTCTGGGGGAGCATGCATTCTTCAGGTTCATCTTGCCTCACCTTCGCCAACAGCAGAGATTTAAGTACTGGCTTCACACCAGCCAGGTGAACACACGCACACGCACGCACACACACAGTCCCTAACAGAAGAGAATATTCATGATAATACACCTGCAATGCTAATAAATTGAATAATTTCCTTGAATGTGTGGCTGAACTATAAATTACAAGGTCATTTTCTGTAGTTAAACAGGACATTTGCTCCCTCTAGTGTTAGAAATATGAAAGTGGCGAACAATATAAACCCATAACATTGGAAGTTAACTGGTCTTTTTTTCTGTTCACAGAAAATCCACCGTGCATTAAATACAGGTTTTGAAGACGAGCCGAAGTCTGAGGGTGAGAGCGGTGACAGATGGTGAGTTACTACATTACGAATTGGCAAATTAACAGATTTCATTAAAGGTTCTCATTTTACTGAGGGATTGTCTTCATTAGGTTTTTCCTTCACAAGGGCAGGAGAGTGTCATAAATTTGGACTTTTATTGGCTTTACAAACTTGTGTATGAAATGTATTACAAGGCAGAAAAGTTTAATGGATGGCAGTGTTGCCTCAGACAGAGTTGGGTCAGTCTGCAGGCTGCAAGACAGAGGTGTAACTTGAAGTTTGGGGCGTAACTGGAAATAGTCAGACTTGGACAGAGCCATGAGGAAACCACATGTGTTCTTTGATTTCGTCTCTGTCGTCGTCTTCTTCTTTCCTGTTTCCCGTTTCCCGTGTGGTGTGGAGGGCATCTGTTGTACCGTAAACACCATATTCATGCGTGATTGCATGAATATTTCCTCAATCCAGAGAAAGAGCACCCTGCTGAGACTTCGGATCGGTGTGTAGCGGCCTTAAACCTAAAGCCTAAAGCCGCAATTCCATTTATTGTCAATAAACAGGCGACTTCCGGCAATGAGAGCATGAGCGATCTCTGGCAACAGCCAATAGTGCAAAGAGTATGGAAATATCCTACTCAAAAGTACCATTACTTGCCAAAAAAAAGTATCTGTTCTAAATGCAACTCAAATACGAGTCAAAAATATTCAAGAGAAGTGAAGGTGTTTCTAAGCAAGATAGAAATAGAGTCGAAGTAAAGAAAGAGACAGAGAAAGAAACGAAAGAAACAGATAGAAGCAGAAAAAATAAGAGCATGAGAGAAAAGAGACCGATGGATATGAAGATGGAGAGAGCAAGATGCAGGAAAAAGAAAGGAGAGAGAGAGACAAAGAGTGAAATTTTAGAGAGATGGATAGATTGAAAAGAGAATGTGAGAGACAGAGAGTAAGAGAGAGAGAGGGTGAAATTAAGAAAAAGGGAGGGAGAGTGAAAAATAGAGAGAAGAGAGAAAGATATTGTGAAAGAGAGACGGAGAAAAAGAGTGAAACAGAGAGAATGAAAGAGAAAGAGTGATATAAAGAGCTCTAAACAGAGTATAGTAACAAGAGCAAGTTTAACTGGGTGAGATTCCTTGAGATTGTGAGAAAGAATTTTAAAATAATGAAGATTTTTTTTCTGGTTTCTACGTATGTCATTGTTTAAGAACAAATGCTATTAAACATTTTCAAATCTGTTTTTATTCTAATTCACCATGTGTTTGAATAGAGAAATCTTGTGAATTTTAAGCAGGTTTTTCTAGTTTTGAGATTATTTTAAAGCACTTGTTTTGATGCTGGTTTTCCTTAAAAAATATTTTCATATTTAAAAAAAGATTATTTAGTGCTTATAAATAAACTAAAATAAAACTAAAAATAGTTTAAAACTGTCATGATCGTCGAGCCAGGCCATGACAAACCAGGCCAGGCCGTCACAATACTCTACCATATTTCTTGTAAATATAAAGTAGTTTTATTATATATAAAAAAAATCAGTTTAAGTTCTAATTTCAATGCAGTTTTACTTTCTAGCGTGAAAACACTTGTTTTGAGAGATTTTATGTCAATTTTTTTGTCAGGTAGATATTTTTTGTCTCATCTGCAGATTCGTTTGGCTCGATCTAAAAAAGCGTGCTTAACTCCATTTGAAGGGTTTTTTTTTTGTCCTTTTTAGAGTGAACCAAGTGGCAAACCTCCTACTCAGCTGTTTCTGTTTCAGTTCATGACTGGGTTTTAAGCTGCATGTCATTGATGATCTGATTAGCATCTTTTATCATTGGTGGATCAATCCTAGAAGAACACGTGATTTTTATTTTAGCCACTCAATTTGCGCATATTGCTCCATTTTCAAATGTTTACAGCATATTTTTCACCTTCCTAAAGGTTTTCCACAGCACTTTATACTAAATCCAGTGTGCATGAGCGTGTGTGTTCTGAAAAAAACAGAAAAATCTATTTGTCCTCTGCAGGAAAATTGAGCGAAACGGTTTCATTAATGGTATATCGAAGAGATGCTGTGTTTTCTTTGATTGTACGCTCGGCTTGTGAAGTGTGACTCTGATGGGCTCTGTGTTCTTTCTCAGTTCCACCTTGTGCCTGTCAGAGAACTGCAATCTCCACCGCCTGCCACCCTCGTCTTCTTCCCCTCCGCCTTCTACCTCCTCCACTTCCAATTCCATCTCCACAACCAAGTGGAACAATCAGAGCATCAAGGCTGGTCAGGAGGCCAAAGAGCATAACAAGCGTGTCCATTTCAACCTGGAGACTCTCAGCAGCTATCAGCTCCAAGCTCCGCCCCCTGGGTCAGATAGGGGGCGGAGAGGGTTGGTAGGAAGCCCGCCCACCCAGCTGTGTTCCAACGGCGGCCCAAATCCCAGTCTGAGCCTGGTACTGTCACCTCTGAGCTGCTCGGGGAACTCCTCGCCATGGGAAGAGGAGCTCCATGAGCTTCAGGGGAGGATTGAAGAATTCCGCGGCCAACTCAGAGCCGCACTGGCCAGGAGAGCTGAGCTCCAGCGGACACTTGTCAGGGAGCGGCACGGGCCGTCCAAATCTGACCCCAACACTAACACCCTGACCAAAGACACCAACAGAGCCAGGTGATGTAAACTGACCGCGGTGGATGTGAGGCGCAGAGGGACCTGCTATTTTCTGTGGCTTTCCAATGGCTGCTGGAGCTCCGCAGTGATGGATGAAACACTCTGTGAAGGAGATTCGGCTTGTAATCCTGCTGGCTGGCTCACTTCCAGATCCAGACAGAAAGCATTTATCTGCGAGGGGGTTTGTGTGCAGGCGTGCGTGTGTGTGTGTGTGTGTGCTTGAAGCCAGACAACTGGACAGAGAGCAAATGCTTAATGCACCGTTCACTGCTGGTAAAGGTGGATATCTGTGCACACATGCGTCTGGCGTGGAAATAGCTTCATTTTGTAAATAATTCAACAGGATTACTTCGAGGTAACAATGGGCCTCGTTTCAGCCTCGCACTAAAAGTAGCTCCACGGTTCTGATTTCCTCACCAAACGTTGTCTTTGTTTGTACTTCAGTTATTCGGGATTTCTTCTGTAATATTATAAAACAATGTTGTTACAACCAGCGCGCTAGAGCTTTGAGTGCTTCCTTGAGGCTTAGCCCTATAGACTTGGTCAGCTTTGGGTCTTATCTCATTTAAAATACCTTTGCGTAAAATGGCCCAATAGAACATATTTGATGGGTGTCTCCAACGTTGCCAAGGTTACTGGTTAAACAGCGCTAGTTCTTTTTCATTAGTAAGAGTTGTCTTCTTCTACTCATTTGGGTCGCGGGGGGAGCGGTCTACAGATCCGGGGGTGTGTCTCATACTCAGTACCTTCAGATCATCCGGGGGGTGTCTCATCACAACAGGACCGGCCCTAACCAAACCTGTTTAGCTGAAGGTTTTGCCATTCTTTTATTTAAAAAAAGCAACTGCACGTTCAAAAAGAAAGCGACACAAATACAAATAAAAATTAACTCAACCAACCCAATACGATCTCAGCAAAACAATCAGTAGAAATAGAAATTATTTTGCAAGAACAGTTTGTTTATTTTCTTTTATCATTTCAATAGCAGTTATTCAGTTATTATTTAGCGGTTATTCTCTCTCGTTCTGTCTATTTTTCTCTTTCTACTCTCTTTTCTCTCTCTTTCACTGTGTCTTTCTCTTTGCTCTCTATTTTTTTCTTTTTCTCTTTTATTTCTACTGTTTCGCACTTTTTCTCTCTCTCATTCTCTCTTTTTTGTTCTTGCTCCTCTCTTTTTTTCTCCTTCCTTCAATATTTTTTATTTTCCTTTCTCTTAACTCTCTTTTTCTCTTTCCCTCACTCTATTGTGCTCTTTTTTCTTTCTTTCTACAGTTTCATGCTCTCTATATCACTCTTTCTCTTGCTCCTCTAGTTTGTCTCCCTTTTTCACTATATCTTTTCTCTTCCTTTCTCTTTGCTCTCTATTTTTCTCTTTCTCTCCCTCTTTCATTCTTCACTCTCTATTATCTCATTCTCCTGTATTTCTATCTTTTGTCCTCTCACTCTCACTTTCTCTTTTCAATCTGCCATCTCTTCTATTTCGCTTTCTCATTCTCTCTTTTTTGTTCTTGCTCCTCTCTTTTTTCTCCTTCCTTCACTATTTTTTATCTTCCTTTCTCTTAACTCTCTTTTTCTCTTTCCCTCACTCTATTTTTCTACAGTTTCGTGCTCTCTATATCACTCTTTCTCTTGCTGCTCTGTTTTGTCTCCCTTTTTCGCTATATCTATTCTCTTCCTTTCTTTTTACTCTCTATTTTTCTATGCCTCTCCCTCTCTCGTGCTTTTTTCTTTCTCTCTTGCTTTCGTTCTTCACTCTCTATTATCTCATTCTTCTGTATTTCTATCTTTTGTCCTTTCACTCTCACTTTCTCTTTTCAATCTGTCCATCTATTTTATTTCACTCTCTCTTTCTCTCATTTCTTTTTTCCCGTGCTATCTAGCTGTCTCTTTCCTTTCATGCTATCCTTTTTTTCTCCTAATTTTTCTCCCCTTACTCTTTCTGTTTCTTTCTTCTCTTTTTACCTCTTTTTTGAGTCATATTTAGAACAGATACTTTTACTCTACTTTCTTAACTTTTTTGACAAGTTGAATATTCCCGTACTCTTTACAGCACTGATAAACACACAAGTGAGCATAGAAGCTAATATAAAGATTGGATGAGGAGACTTTTGTAGAGGTGATAGCTGGTAGGCGGGGCATCAATCATCCTCTGCCAATGGGACCTTCCAAGTTTGATTGGTGGGCGTGGTGAAAACGTATGGGTGTGACCGGGGCAGTGATGAGAGTTCAGCTTCTCAAAGTAAACAGCAGGCCTAAACACTAACAAGCAGATATGTATGGGTCGTAAGAATACATTCTTTATATTATAAACACTTACAGAAACTTAAGACAAACACCCATGTGCACACATATACTTGGTTTCTAAATGATTGCGATGTTTTCAAGTGTTGCTGACCAAGTCTATGGGAAGCTTGATCAAGGAGACGGAACCTGCATGATAATATGCTTTAGAATCAATATCTTTCATTCCTAAAATCGTTACGATTTACAGGATAGTTTAAATCTTTTCTTTTGCATGTCATTCGACAAGCGCAATGTACATTCTATATAGATGAATCTATATAACATAATCTGTGCTCCGACAAACACTCAAGAATAAAATCTAGATCTGTATGATGGACATGCATCTTTCTGTCTGCTCGAGCAGATCTGTCATGGACCAAAATCTCATCCTGATGAAACCAGTTCTCTTCATGCAGTGGTTTACTCTTTTCCGCGACGAATTACTGAATAATCTTTGATTGCTTGTGTGTTTTGATGGTGAAATAGTGTGGTTCCATTTGAAATATTTAGCCCTCGGGGGTGTTGTGCATAATCTTCAGTCTGAAAGAGTCATTGATTTTAATCTTTTTTAAATAAATATTTACTAGTGAAACCAGATCTCTGTCAGAGCTTGATCTCACCACAGCAGAGTGGTGCTTGTCATTCTGGTGTTCATCACCCTATAGCCGCTAGCTCCAGTGAGATCCTGCTGCTACCGTTTACACAGCAAGACCCGAGTGAGGGCCGCCATATGTCTCTGCTTCAAACTCCCTGAAGCTGCACGCCTTCAGGAGAGAAACCGGCGTCCAGTAACTGTAGAGCGGACACTTCATAAAGATTCTTCATGTTTACATCCTAAGAACATGCTGATTGTTTAATTTCTGGAGCAGTGGTTATTGGAAGCCAAATTCTATGTATATTTTTTGTTTGTTTCGAGGATACATGAAAGTAGTGGAATATGTGGATATTTTTGTTTTAGCTTGAAAATTTTGGAATTTTCTTGCTCATATTTTTGCTTTCACTTGACAATGTAGGATTTTTTTAGGGGATATTTTTGCTTTCACTTGACAATTTTGGAATTTTCAAGGAGATATTTTTTTTCCACTTGAAATTTTATGAGTTTTCTGGTTAATATTTTTTCGAATTTTCTTGGGAATGGTTTGCTTTCAATTAAAATTTTTTGATTTTTTTAGGGAATTTGTTTTTTTTTTTTTTTTGCTTTCACTTTAAAATGAATTAATTCTCTGATGATTTTTTTTGTTTTCACATGAAAATGTATCATTTTTGGGAGGTGGTGTATTTTTTCGTTTAAAAAAAAACAAGAATTTTGTTTTGAATTTCATTTTTGCATTCTGGAATTGCGCTATACATTTGTTAACTCAAGCATGTATATTTGGATGATGTCTAGATTGATTTAAAATGTCTATTTTAGTTTTTTCACATACTTTCTGTTGAGGAAACAAGGTCTCGTGCTTCCTTTTGCTTAAGCCGGGAACATTTCATTACAAAAATGACCCGAGCTTAAAAGCTGATTAACTTTTTAGATATATTTGTATGATCAAATACTTTCTTCCCACTTGCCAGAGAATGAATATTTCTACGTAAGGGAAATTTAATTAATGGCAGGATTTTCATTTTTGTAAGAAATGTCATCCTTATGAAATATTACCTTTAATTGGGAAACGCCACAGCAAACACAGATGTGGGTGTAAGTACACTGATGGCTGGTTTACTGACTGAAAATAATGATATCTTTGGTAATCCTTAAACAGTAATGTATGCAGAAGATGGAACACAACACAAACAGGAACAAGAGAATCAGGAGACGCATAGAAGATGCACCAGGAGACAGCTGATGACAGAACAGGAGCATGTGAGTCTGGGAACTTGAGAAAAGGGATCTTGTGAATGATTGGCTCGTTGATGAAGTAAATAAAAATGAATTATAAATATATACAGGTCCATAAAAAATATAATAAAGTCAATATTTGAATATCCATACCCATATATTATATTAATTACACACAAAGTTAAGCCATGATTCGTCAAAACAATATAATTATGACCAAAGCATCATTAAATGTCACAGAAATGCATTTCGTTAATGAGTGAATAGAGATGAACACACTTTAATTCCTGTATGATTAAAAATCATTTCTGTTTTATAGATCTCAAGTAATAGTCATACATTGTTGCTTTTTTCCCTTTTCAGATTTTTCTTTTTACCTACAGTTAAATTCGTCAGTTAAAGCTCTGTTCAAGATGGTTAGAAGGAATGTTTATTTTATAAAATAATATTTTGTACTGTTTGTGTGCAGATCATACATTTGTTTTAACCTGTATTGAAACTTTTTGTCGTAAACAGTTTCAATCTTACTGCTGTTTCAAGTGTTGGGAGAATGGTTTCGTGTGAGACTGTTGTGATTGCAGCCTTTAGCCACCAGGGATCGCTAGTGGTCTCTATTTGAGAAGCGCTTCTTCTACGACGAGTTCTAACGGTGTATTTTTAAAAGGGAATTTAATCGCAATACAATTGTTTTCTTTTCCCAAAAATTTCCAACATAAAAATACCAAAAAAAATAAAATAGTCTAGATCCCGAATGGCAATGAAATGTGCGTCAATGGTTGTTTTAATAATCAAATCGAGCAGTACTGGCACATTAAGTGTTCTATTCTTTCATTTCAATAAATATGAAACATATTTTACCCATAATGATTCAGAGAGATTTCAGTTGTATAAGAAGTCGACGGCTTGCCAATAGTGATGAAATAGTGATACACCCTTTCTTTTTGCAAGGGTGTAAAGTGTAATTGCACTTATGGTAGACAGTAGACACAAATAGAAATCAATGAGCAAGGTGACAAAGGATCTCCCATTTAAATTCTAACTTTAATGAAACATAGACTGAGATTTTTCAAAGAATGTCTATGCTCTTAGAAAGAAACACATTGACATGAGCTGGTGTCTCACCACATGTTTAAACATGAGTTCACCACAATGTACCAGATTCAGACACCTTAATGAGGTCAGCTGTCAGAATACAAATCAATTCTCAAAAGTGTTCGGTTGTTATAATAAACCACAATCTCTACAAGAGGTTACATCTTCAATATCTTTGATTTGAGGAAGCTGCAAGGCCACGCAGCTCCCCGTCCTCCATGTTCGAGTCTGTAATGAGTACGTATGAAATTGATGAGAGCGTGAAACATGTTGTGAAGGCAGTCGGGCCACATCGAGTGAGCGACTAATTGGCTAGAGAGGATGTGAGAGGCAGGCTGAATGGCTGACTGATGATTTTATTAACTCCTGCAGCTGGGCCCAGTGCCGAGGGATAGGACACTGCCCGAGGGGCCTCTTGCGGTCTCCTGGGAAACTAACTGCTGGGAGCCCAGACCCCACTTTTCTTCTAGTGTGGGAGAGGGCCAGACTTGAGCGAAAGGGGGAGGAGCAGGATATATTTTTTCCTGACTTCTAAAGGGTACATTTGAAGAAATGTGTCAGTTTCTCAGTCAGCAATAAAAATAAAAAAAAAACACTTTAAACGGGCAAGGTCTATTTTAAGGCCCTGGAGGTGTATTCGCAAGCCAATAAGAGCACTTTTTATTGTTTATAATAAATGCTAAAGAATGAGAGTGATTTGGTATCTGGGAAAAAAAATCAGTTCAATCAAAATGCTGAACATTTATGTCTGAACCTATTACAAGCAAGGATTGGAAAAGAAAGTGAACATTTTGGTAAATCAGGTTGGGGGGGTACAGTAACATGATCAGTCATCTCATTTCTCCCATGTTTCTTTTTGGAATTGACCAATATGATTAACAGAATTAAAAGACAAAAAAAATGTTTATAACTCCTGACAACTAGAGGGCACTGTGCTGAAACTTGGCAGGCAACCTAAAAGACCTTAATCCTTAAAGAAAACCTTAAGTTTCTCTTTTTTGCACTGTTATGCTGTTTAATCTTTTTCATGTAGGTTTCCAAATGTGCATCGTTTTGAAAATGTTGGGCATATCATTGGAGCCAGCTAATTTTTGGGAGAGAGGTTTGACAGTCTCATCTAGCCTTGGCACCGCTGTTCAGTGTCCTCCTTGTGAGAGCCGGTTCAGACAAAAGCAGGAAGCACTGTCAGCACTATTGACTATAGGTCAACATACACTACCTGACGATGAAACCGGATGTGAAATGATTGAAAATTGGTGTCTGGATCGTGCCGTGTGCGCCGCCTACATCAATATTCAACTCTGTTTAATGCTACATCAACTGGAATGAGGCAGTAGCATTGACCCCCTAAAATGGTTTTTGGGTCACTTTGTCCTCAATTTGTTTTAAGTTTCCGTTCACTCAGCCATCTGGAGTAGCATCCAGCTGCAATGCCGGAGTACCACCTCGTTGGGCACTGAGAAACATAGTATTGTAAAACAGCATCCTCTAGTGTTCGAAGACTTAAATCTCACCCAAACTCCCAACTCTTAACATAGATTGGAGTCTAACTCTTTAATTAGTTGGAGGGCAGTGTTTGGCAAAGCTCAGGGCCTAACTGTGTGGTGCCTAAAGCGGGTTTATACTCTCTGTCAAGCATTTTACATTCCTCCGTGTGTAACTGGCCCTAATTAAGGACATTTACAATTTTGTTTTGTTTCACTAAGCAACAATGTCAAACCGTGTGTACTTTTCTGTGAAAAATCCATTATTGTCACTCAAATAACTTAAACTTCTTTTTGGGAAGAAGAAAAGACGTTTGTTGTGTTTATTCGTTTTCCTCTTCTTCTTTTGCATGTTCAAGGTCTAGACGACTGGATATGACGCTACCCCCGTGATACAATACAAGAAATACTCAACTACTAAAATGAGCATCACAAAGCCTAAGGACCGAGTCCTTCGGAGGATGCAGCCAACTCTGTCTCCATAGGCTATGGTTTCAGATCCGCCAAAGGCTGTATCAACCGTTGGTGAATGGGACTGGTATTCTGACGACTGAGTTTTTCAAACTGTTTTTAAAAAAAATGTGGCATGGTGGCGCAGTGGGTAGCACTATGGCATTCCAGTTTGCTGGTTTGAGGCTTGCCGATGACCTCACTGGAAGGAGTTCTTCTTGTGCTTGTGTGGATTTCCTCTGGGTTCTCCGGTTTCCACAGAAAATGGAATAATCTAAATTCCCCTTTGTTGTGTGTGTTGCCCTGGGAGGACTGGCGACTTGTGTACCCGTGCCTCTCGACCTGATGGAAAGGCATTGTCTGTCTAACGAGATGGCACTCTGGTATTGTAGCTGGATAATATTGGCCATGTGAAACACACTTGGTAACAGCACCATAATTTATTGCTGCACCATGTGCCACTTAAACTACCACTGCCACGCATGAAAGAAACCCACTACCGCAGTGAAACACCCATAAACACAAATAAAAGTGCCTTTCCCTCCAGTACCTACATTAAGTGTGTAGTATAGTTACGTACTGGTGACGTGATGACGCACTGCTCGCGTTCAGTGGAGGCGTGCTGCGCCATGTGCTGCTACCCGGGAAACAAACCGAAGCACAAAGGGCAACGCGGTTAAAATAGCCACCCAAAGCTCCATAAATCTCAACCGCGGGTCTCCTCGAAACATTAGTAAAGCTTTAGCAACAGATATTCGACGCATGTGCACAACGTGAAGAGCGTTTAACCCTTGCGGTGGTGAACGGAACTCCCGTCCAGTCTGAGGCGACTCTGCCTCTCTTTTGTTACACATTACGGGTTGATGACTGGAATTAAGCGGGGGTTAAGATGCCCTCGGTGTGTTTGTGTTGAAAGTGTCCCGCCTCCTCCCTCATTTCTGTCCCCTCCCTCAAGAATCCCCATTCTCGGTCGCCTTTTGTGTTTTACACAGCCACCACCGCATTCCCGTCCGCGCATCCCGTCGCTCATCCGCGAGCTTTGAGAGAAAGTGGGAATTTGCGAGGATTTACTTCTGGGAGTTTGCCAGCTTGGGGGGCTCCAACTCCATTCATACTTTTATTCGTTCACTTACCTTCTGCGGACAAGGGGAAGTGAACCTAAAGATAGATTGCAAAGGCGTGAGATGGATTAAGAGACCGAGGAAAGCTGGAGCATCATAGACGAACTAAGCGCAGGCGAAGGGGTCGGAGGGACTCGATGAATTTCCAGCATCAACGGGAGAGAGGTGAGAGATATCACTCAAACTAGACTCGCAGTATCTAAATATGTGGATGTTTGGGGTCATTATTGTGAGAAATGCGCGTTTAAGTTGCACCATTGCTACAGCATTGAGGCACAGCTTCACTTCTGGGGACCACGAGGACATTTTGAAATGCCATCATGATAAATTTGAGGCAAAAGGAGAGAAACGCGTTTAAAAAAATGGTGTTATTAAACACTTAACTTGTTTGATGTGTAATAAAGGAGATTTACTCGCTGAACGACACCGAACCATCGATGTTTGTGCTGATTTGAGAGGCTGCTCGTCGTCAGGCGGTTGTTGCCATGTGTTCGCGATCTCTGCCCGGTCTGAAGGCTTTCAGTACCGAGCAGTGGACAGCGCAGCTGGTACTGTATATTATCTGTAGATTAGGGTGGGAATGTTGGGGGCCTGGGGTGGGGGAAGGGGTCTGGCGGTCAGAGGGATGAACCCCTACACCCCCAAACCCAGAGAGTCAGGAGAGGTGGGGGGAGTGGTCCCCAATACAGCATCCTTTTGATTGATCTACGCTAACTTTATGATCGTTTTAGTGTAGGGGCTGCACCTAACGATTATTCCAATTAAAAATCGAATAGTTAAATATTTTAATATTGTATTTTTACAGCATTTGATTTCGTATACATTATTTTGTGCTTAATTCACATATATTATGAAAACAATGCATTTTCCAAGCTTTTCCATGTCTCTGCTGTATGAGCAAGATTTATTTAATAGGTAAATATACTGATGACTAAAATAGACTTAAAATAAATGAGCCATTCCACCAAACGGGTGGCATTTGCTTGTTGTAACTTCAAATTGTCTTCTTGTTATTCTTTATTTAAGGAACAGGACTGAGAATTGGCAAATAAATGCTAAATAGCCAGATGGTGCACATGATTATAGAACCAGGACATTCTGCAAATTAATTTATTTACTAAACTAATTAATACCTGACATAATTTGAGTAACAGGATAGTATTTTTTAAATGATGCTTTAAGATATCACAAAATCATTGCATATGCTTAACTTTGCTCTTCCTGTGGCCTTCTAAAGATCCAAGTGATGCAACTTCCTGCTGAAAAACTGACTCCACAGTTTTTCAGGAGGAGGATGGGTAAGAGCAAAAGGAATGTGGTTTTTTTTCTTTTAGAAAAAATAGATATTTGTGTAAATAAATGTATTTAAAACAAACATCTATGGATTTACGTATCAATATAAAAGAAAGGTTCTTTTTAAATAATCTTACTCGTTATATTTTATGGTGCCATGTAGAATCAGAGACTGGGGACAAGCATTGAATGCTGTTTTTCAGTGTTTTATGTGGATTTGTATCAATAGTCTAAATGTTATAGCTTTAATTTGCAATAAGAATAGAGTGTAGTACACTTTCCTTAAGAATAAAATGTATTCAAGAAGAAATTTTAATGCTTATTTATAGATGTAAGTTCTAAGAACAGAAAGGGCAACCATTCTGAGGAAAAGCTGAAATAGTATGTAGATAATGTTTCATGAAGTGCGAAAGCCATAAACCCCATGAGAACTTGAGGATAAACCTGTGAATAAACGCAATTGCAAAACCATGCCCAAACATTACAAGACTGGAGGTAGGTGGCTGTGTGTGCTGTCACAGCATCTATGTCCATCTGGAGTCTATTGTTTATTTCCGCCCCCCTGAGCTCTCATTTCTGTTAACAACTATTATTTTTTTGTCCAACGTAACCACACATAAACATCAATTGGTCTTAGTTTAATGAAGTCAAAAAGCAAAGATAAGACTGTGGAGTTTGGAGATGAACAGACACAGTCTCCAAAGAGTTAGTTAAATTACAAGGCCTGATATTGTACTACATTTAAAAAGAAAATAAAAAATATTTGCAGGTCTTGTTCCTTGTTCCAAATTTCAAAATGTCCTTTAAACGCAGCCTGAAATGGCGTTATAAAACTGCAGTAAATTGGATATTCCATGGTGCCACTAGGTGGCGCTATAACTGACACTGTAGTTTGATATGTAGATTTGTTCAGACGTGGACTCTTAACATTCATGCCAAATCTGGACCCAATAAAACATTTTATGACTGAGTTATTAACATCTTCCTTCAGTGCTCTAGCCCTAAATATAGAAGCTATGTTATAAGAACCAATTGCTATCACCACTATTATATTAACATAATTTATTATACCCTAACACCATAAAAATATTGGCCACGCAAATTTCTAAGTATTGAGCAGAGATTGTGAGACTGAATAGCGAAAACAAACAAATCCAAAAACATGCATGTAGAATAAAATATGAGCGAAAATATGTGACCCCCTCACTAAACAACTCTCGTTGGGAATCAGATGTTTGCTGTAGTTATCGCCAAGTTGTTGGCTTAAATCTCAGGAGAGATTACATTTTTTTGTCCCACTCCACATTGGAAATAGTCAGTGAGGTAAAGGGAACAGGAAGTGCAGTTTAAAAGTATTTAAATTCCTTACTGTAATGCGAACCAAACCCCATGTCTCTATGACTTACTAAAGATAAAGATGGGGCAAATTGGTTACTATGGTAAACAGTTTGGTTGCTACGGAGGGCATATCATATCATGTCCCACATGTCATTTTAAGTGAAATAAATCAACCCCTTGTGTCTCTATGATTTACCTAACCCGAGATACAGATATGTTGCTAGGGTAAACAGTTTGGTTGCTAGGGAGTTATGCTTGTTAGTTTCAGCCCTGTCTAGGATGTTGACTAGCCTTGCATGCATTCTTAGGCCTAGTGTTTTGTTGTAGAGCTCCCCCAATAGAGAGATGTTGGAAGGGAATCTGAGGTGGGCAACAATGAGAAACCTGCAGAATTGAGCATTTTGTTTGTGAACTTTGCCGAAATCTGGAACTGGACTAAACAAGCACAGACAGACTTGATTGCTGCTTTATTGCTAAGCTCCTTTTATTTGCTGGCCAATAGACTCCTTGACAGCACAGACTCGAGTCTGTTCATTCAGGGCCCTCTCCTTATCCCTTCTCTCTGCAGAGGCAAACAACATTTCACAGGATAAATAGTCCCCCTCTACCCTGAAAAGAGCCGGCATTGTTGGTGCAATATAAGGCGTGGAAGCTGATATGGCCGCCATGTGTTCCCCAGCTTTCATTAGCTGTCTGGTTGGAGAGAGATGAGGCTATTCGGGCCATTGCATACTGTGTCAATAGTGAATTCCTCAAGGTATTCCGACAAAGGAAGCCGTGGTTCAGAGTGGAAGTTCTGCATGAGATTTACAGTCCTAATAGTCTCACACAACGCATTGATTTTAATCTGATGCGCTGCAGGAGAAAAATAAATGAATCTTGAGATATTCACACCAAACCAGCGAAGTTCTACAGGGGCACAAACCTCCAGCCAGAACATTGCCACCTAAACAGCTTTACTGTATAGAGAAAATGAGCCTTTGCCTGAAATAGGGTTGCCACTCGTCCCTTAAAATGAGGAATCGTCCTGTATTTGAACAAGAAAGGACCATTCTGTTTTAAATAGATTCGTTATGTCTCGTATTTTGAAGCTGCTCACTTAAACCAACTCCAAACAAATCATGCCAGATTGCCCCGCCTTTCCGCGCATCACTACTGTCTGCGTTGTAAACTAAAGCATGAGAGAGTCTGGCACAAAGAAATTTAGTAAAGTTGTACTTTGAGTTGAATTTATTCCAATTAATAATAAAGTTCTAGTAGTATTTAATGTATGTAAATGAAGAAAGCTGTAGTTTGTGTTAAATTCGTTTTAATTCATTTCTGGTTTGCTTTTAATGAATATCAATTAATAAAGTTGTATTTGTGTTAAAATCATTTTAATTAAGTAAGTTCTGGTTTTTATTTAATGCATAAAAATGAATAAAGTTGTACTTTGTGCTAAATTCATTTACATTTATTGCAAATCAATTTTGTGTTGAATTAATTTAAATTTATTAAGATCTGATTGGCATTTTTAATGCATAGAAATGAATAAAGGTGTGGTTTTGGTTAAATGTTTTATATGTAATGCAAATCATCTAATTATGTTGTGTTTTGTGTGTATTATATAATGATTAAAAGGGAGTATAAACAGGACAGGAAGCACCCTGTGCTAACGTGGAACAGTGGTTATGCGACAAATTCTTTCATTTTTGAATGCGCGTTCATAAACAAAGGCTTCTCTTTTTGTGCCTTGGTCACATTTGGTAGAATGTCTATGCAAAAATATATAACTTCTCTGCAAAAAATAAGACATTTCAGGTAGAGCCAACGTTTTTTTTATTTAAAAACAAAATCTAAATGGAAATTATCATGTTTAGTCAAGTTGTCTGTGTCTAAACTGTATTCTCATTTTTCAGATTTTAATCGGCCCAATAGCAAAACAATGTCTCCAAAAGAAAAGCCCAAGAAGAAGCCACCCAAAGATAGCATGACCTTGCTGCCATGCTTCTATTTTGTGGAGGTAGGAGGTCATGTATTCTGTCTATGAGCATTCTTCATCCTCTTCTGAATTATAGGCCAAGAAATAGTTTGATATGATGCACCTTTGTTGTAGTTTATGACAAGCATAGAAAACCCTTCACTTTGAATTAGAATGTCATGACATACTGGACTTTGCAGGAGAATTTAAAGCTAATCGCAGCAGTTTAATAACTGACATGGAATGATGAGCGCTAAGCTCTCGCAGAGCAGATGTTTATCATCATTTTATTTGACACAGAGAGAGTATTTACCACAGATCTTTTAGTCTGTACAATCAAGATGAGGTTGAGTAGGTTTAAACTGGGGTTAAAATGTTGTAAAAAAAAAAAAAAGCTTTTTAATAACATAATCAAATTCAGTTTTCACATCTATTAAAATGGGAAAAGTGAAGCGTAACTTTTCTTTTTATGTTTATGTTCTTTTTATATCAACATAACCTTGAAAGGCGTATTAGATATCTGTAATGGGAATTTAGCAAACGTGTTTATAAATAATAACAGTGACAAAATAAGACAACCAAGATATGAGTTGAAAAAAAATCATAAATCACCCGAGTACTTAAATGTGTGAGAAAATAGGAAGTCTCTGAAAGCAAGGTTTAAGAAGAATTAACAAAAAACACAGCTTTATTTAGCTTAAACATTAGAGATGCTTTCAGCTAAACACACGTGCTGCAGTAAGAATAAAGAAGACAGGGGGCAAGGGGAGACCCTGAGAAAGAGATCTGCACGCTTCTGTTTTCCCTCAGGATCTGGAGAGAAAAAAGGATAAACCTAGTTGTGATGCTTACTTGTAACTCCCTGTTGTGATGTAACTTCCTGTTCTATTTCAGAAATCAACAGGAAATGTCTAGATATTTTTCTATTCCAGAGTACACTGCAAGTTCTCAAAATGTTAACTGTTTGACAAACTGTGTGCAATTTAGAATCGCAGATCAACCGGATACAGATGTTTTGTACTGGGGGAGGAAGCGAAAGATTTGAAAGAAAACACTGGGAAAGCTTGCAAGCTTCACTCAACCATTAAAGTGCTAACAACCAGCCCACATGCAACCACTGTTGCATTTGAAGGAGTGAAGCCGCTTTTTTATTGAAAATTACCTTTCAAGCTGTTTAAAACAAGGCACTAAGGCCCTAGTTGCTGTTCCCACCCACCTCTTTTTATGAGCATTTTGGAATATCATGCGCATCAAAAAAGTAAAGTGATTTTAATTCTGAGCCGAAACAAACCAACGGACCAATTTTGTTGCATCAGAGCTCACCTTACTGCTGAAATCCAGAAATGGTCGACATGCTGGATTTTCTTGCACACAAACCTTTCAGAGAGCAATCTATTTCTTGTTTTTGATTTACGTTACTTTTCTTTTATTGTAATGACAGGAATTCAGGTTACTTAGTCTTTATTTTTCATGTTGTATGTTTTTAAGACAATTTATTACAGTTTTGTTTATCAAGCAATTAGTACGACTGTGTACACTATGCGACTAACTAGATTTGAGGTTAGTTAATCTTAATTTTATTTATGTTGCCTGTTTAAAGACAATATTTACTAAAGTTTTGTTATTTCATTGTGAAATGTTTCATTATGCACTTCTTGTGCACTGAATACATTTAGAATGCATGTTTGTATGTATGTAGCTTGTTTGAAAAAGCAAAAACAGTTACGCAAATACAATCGCAATCGCAATATTCCTTCAAAAAAAATTGCAATATCGTTATTTTGTCCATACTGCGCTGCCCTACTCCAAACTTGCGCGTTCCCATTTCCAAATGATTTACAACAGACTCGGTTTGCCTTTCAATCACCTCTTGTTAAAGTCTTATAAACGAGGTACAGTGGTACCCCAAGATACAAAATTAATCCGTTCCAGGGTGGCGTTCGTATCTCGAACATTTCGTATCTCGAACATTACATGTAAAACGCCTAATCCGTGCAACAGCTCTCAGAAACAACAGTTTAAGTTGATAAAAAAAAAAACAGAAAAATCAAGTAACGTTTCTTCAATCCTTAGATCTACACATTGTTAATGTAATAAATGATAATAAATCACAAGCAAAATACGTAATACGTACACATGTGAAACGAGTGAAGTGATTGTGTCGGACCAAAAACCAAAGCATCACCCATTTGTATGCACATAACTGGGCTCTTTAAACCCAGGTTCAAATAGTTTTTGCCTCAGCTTAAGGGTGCAAATATTTAGCTCTGCTGTGTGCCTGGTCTTTCTTGCGTGAATAATTGATGAACGTATCCATCCAGTAAATTTTGATTGATTCCCTGCTTATAATCCTCTCCTCTGCCACCTTTCCCATAACCCAACCATTATTCTCTCTCTCCCTCTCTCAGCTGCCAATTGTGGCATCCTCCATGATCTCTCTTTACTTCTTGGAGCTGACAGACATACTACAGCCAGCCAAAGTAGGTTTCCGTTGCCATGACCGCACACTGAGCATGCCCTATGTGGAAACAGGGGACGAGCTCATCCCTCTGCTCATGCTGCTCAGCCTGGCCTTCGCTGGGCCAGCAGCTTCTGTGAGTCTTCAAACTCTTCTCATAAAGAGCATAACCTATTTATCCCAGCGCTGCTACTGTGAATATTACACCGAATCATGTTACTCTTTTCTTTGAAGCTGTATGGAGACTAACAGCACGGCCAATGAGTTTGAGTGTATTGAATCAGGCATAATTAAACACTTGACAGATTGGATTTCTGTTACAGTGCTTGAGGGAGATCTCATTCTTCTGTGTGTTCTTGGCTTAGATAATGCTGGGTGAAGCCTTGATGTACTGCATGCAGTCCAGACTGAAGGTCCGCTCTGCCTCCGAAGGGAGCATAAATGCAGGGGGCTGCAACTTCAACTCATTCCTGCGAAGAACGGTGCGCTTTGTAGGTAGGTTATGTTAAAAAGATAATGACAAATGTAGTCACAGAGGTCATTTCTGTGCGTTAAGAAAAGAAATAGAAACATATACAAAGTGGTGCTCATGAATGTAGTGGGTTTTCATTTATTTATATTTTTTCAGAAAATATGATTTAAGACAAAAACTTTTTTTTTTCAAATTTAGGGATTGGGTGAAGCCATTTGTTGTAAAAATTTCCAAAGAACCCCGATCAACAGTTGACACCCCCCAGCTCTTAATATTTCATGTTCCGCTCTTTAACATCAATGACAGCCTGAAGTCTCTTGAGGTAGTTGTTGACGAGGTTCTTTATCTTCTATGTTGGTGAAGCAGCCACCAATCTTGGCAAAAAGCCTCCAATTGTTGTAAATTCATGCCCCCCACCCACACACACACACAAGTGTTTCAGTGATATTGACTTCGGGAGACTGAGTTCAACTCCAGAAACCTTCGCTTTGTTCTGGTGGAACCAATGACGGGTGGATTTCGTCTAGTGTTGTCGTGTTGGAAAACAACAGTAACGTCACATGCGCAGCTTCCAGGTTGATCCCTTTAAGTACATGCTGCATTCACTTTCTCAACCAAGTTTCCTGTCCCTTTGGAGCTCAAACATCCCCAAAACATCAGTGACCCGCATCTGTGCTTCTCAGTGGGGATGCTGTTCCATTCATATTCTCTCCTCTCCAAATGTAGCGTTTTTGGTTGTGGTCGAATTGTCAAATTTTGGTCTTATTGCTCCAAACAACTTTAGAATTTTGGAGGCTCGTCTCTGAGCTGTTTGCAAGCGACTACTTTGTGGCATTTGCGTAGTAATGGCATTCTTCTGGCAACTTGACCATGCAACTCATTTATCTTCACTTGTCTCCTTTATGTGTTCCTTGAAACAGTCACACCACATTTTAGAGAGCCCTGTATTTTAGCTGAAGGTATTTGTGGGATTTCTTTGTATCCTTACAATGGACTACTTGCACGTAGACATCCGCCATTGAAGTAGTAGCGCTCACTGAGCTCCAGTTTGTAGTTGTATTGTAGAAAATGTTTAGAAAAAGTGTGTAGCTTTAAAAAGACAGCAGAAGGTACATCGACTGCAAAGTTCAACTGAATTTTCCTTCAGATGTCATCCTTAGAAAACAGTGGCTCGTGAACACACGCAGAGACAATTTTTCCCGTTGGCAACTCTAAGGTATTCAGTGAACATTTTAGCAGTGATCAGCTTATTGCATAGCAAACGAGAAGTTAGTAACTGGTGCGCTACCAGTGCTTTTTACCTGGAATGACCGCACCTTGTTGGAGAAGAGATATTCACTATACTCGTGAAGAATGGATCATGATTACTGTAGCATTCCCAAACCTTCGTCATTAGACCTAGGATGTGCCAAATTAGAAAAAAAGCAGCTACATGAGCGACACGCTGTAACCATCGCAAAACAGGAACTTACTGAGCACTATTGTGAAGAAGTAGTAGTGAAAGTAGCCCATTGTTCTGGTAGTTGTAGCAAAGAATGTTGTTCGGTTTCAACAGAATCCCTCACTTTCCTCTTCTTCATCAGAGTTTGAACACTGCTGATTGGCCTTCCCAGTTCCTTGGAGATCTTTTTTCTATTCCTTTTGTACAGTTCTACCATCTTTGCCTGTAGTTCCTTTGACGGCTCTTGTGCTGACATTTCTGGATTCTGAGTGTTGGGGAAAGCAAATCACTGGATGAAATAGGCAAGGGTCTATCTTTGCTGCAGGAACATTTACAAGCAAACAGGTCGCCGATGAGGATGGTTACCTTTACCAGCCACTCAAATGTTTTTGAGGATGTTTTTGACCAGGGATCAATCACTAACCACGAGTGGAAACAATTCCTTTAGAGTTATTGATCATTTGAGCCCAACTGTATGTGATGTGAACCAAAGCTGCACAATTCTGGATGTTGCTATTGCATTTTCGCTTGACCATTAAGGTTATCAAACTGAAATAAAAGTAAAATAAGATTTAATACAACTTTTATTTGTTATAAGGCATGCAATTTTTTTTCATTGTTATTTTGAGAATCTCTATTGTCATTCCAAGTTTAAATTCTCATTATACTTGACACATTTTAACAGTTTTTTTTTTATTATTCATCCGTTTTGGGCATGCAGATGGTGGACTGATGCCCCATTAGACACACTCTGACAAACAAAACATGTCTGGCTCTGTTCACACAGTTATCTCTTGCCTCCGCACAGGTGTTCATATGTTTGGGTTGTGTGCTACTGCATTGGTGACTGATGTAATCCAGCTGGCCACAGGCTATCATGCTCCATTTTTCTTAACCGTCTGCAAACCCAACTATACTCTGCCTGGTGTGGCCTGTGATATTAACCCCTATATAACTCAGGACATCTGCTCCGGCCGGGACCAGTATGCCATCCTGTCAGCAAGGTGAGTACCCTCAGAAATTACTATTTTCACGTTATTTATATATATATACAGTGGGGTTAAAAAGTATTTAGTCAGCCACCAATTGTGCAAGTTCTCGCACTTAAAAAGATGAGAGAGGCCCGTAAAGTTCATCATAGATAGACCTCAACTATGAGAGACAAAAGGAGAAAGAAAAATCCAGAAAATCACATTGTCTGATTTTTAAAGAATTTATTTGCAAAATATGGTGAAAAATAAGTATTTGGTCAATAACAAAAGTTCAACTCAATACTTTGTTATATACCCTTTGTTGGCAATGACAGAGATAAAACTTTTTCTGCAAGTCTTCACAAGGTTTTACTTGATTAGGAAAGCCACACACCCATCTATATAAGTAGGTATAAATATATAAATGGTGTTTTTATCAAGTCTTTCTGAGTAGTCGAGTCCAAGTCGAGTCACAAGTCATCAAATTAATGACTCGAGTCCATGTCGAATGACTTGAGTCCACACCCATGAACCAGACACTGCGTCTAGCTCTCTGGGGCACACACATTCCTTCGCATCTCTTTCTAGGGTCATTTACATTTATTGCTCACATGCTACACCTCATGTCTGTGCCCTGTGGATGTTAACGTGACCCTGTTTATAATGCACTGATTCCTCTATGTTTTCAGGAAAACGTTCCCCTCCCAACACGCCACACTGTCTGGTTTTGCAGCTGTCTACATCTCTGTAAGCAAATCCTTTATTTTCATTAATGACGCACGTTTTAGAAAAGCAAGCGAGCACTTTTATCCGTATAGAGCCAGGTCAACTGCTGAGTGACCTCCACTGATTTCCTAATAAGTGTAAGAGTGTTTTTAGGGCACAGGCAGCTTGGTGTCGTCTTGAAGCTGAAGAGCTTGAGATGCTCATTAGTCTTCTTTTGTTAGCTATGCCTCACTGAACTCGATGTGGGATTCCAACTGATAATGAAGTTACTCTCTGTGGACGGCTAAGAGTCAACTACATTTGGACTATTTTAGTTACTAATTGGAAATTAGTGTTCATTGTGGAATCTAAACTAATCTTTTAAAAACGCAGGACTTGCTTCATTTGTTATTTTGAAATTGCAAATCCAACAAGATTAATTATACAGCAGTGAAATCAATTTCTAAAAAATGTGTGGGTTTTAATCATTCCAGGGTTGTGTTTAAGCACTAATGAAACTTTCATCTGATGTTTCTTTTGACTGGAACACAATAATGTCTCCCAATCCGTCATCATTTTTTCCTGTGATTAAATAAAATTATTTGCATAATAAAAATGTGCAATTATGGTAAATTAATGGTTTCACTTCGACTCCATGAATTTTGAAAACCACTCGAATCAAAAAGAGATCTTTGCCCCATCATTCCAGAGTATAGAGTCCCAATCTTCATCTCTTTCAGCCTGGGCAGGTTGTAGGTGTGCTATTTTGTGCTTTGGCTTAAGGAGAGGGTTCCTGCATGCCATTCCTCTGGTGTGTGCGCCGTATGGCGTCATGGGAAACGGTCGCTCCAGTTTGGCTTTCTACTGCTTTAGCTAACTGCGGTGAACTTGTGGGCGCTTTTCTTCGACTCTTCTCATTAGAAGATGCTCGTGTCAAGATTTTAACCTCTGTGAACATCTCCGTTTGATGGTTGCACTTCCATCTTTCCTAATTTTTGAATCACTTTTACTTCAGGATTTAAGTGATATGTAAAGCTTTAAGGATCTTCTTGTAGCCCTCACTTTTTTGTTGTAAAGAAATGATTTAGTTTCCCAGATTTGGTGACATTTTTCTTCCATGGGGAGCCATTGCTGACAGCATGAAATGGGAGGGGCGTCTCTTTGTAAAGTCATGCCCTTTTACAGTCACCTGTCTGCTGGACACCTCTAAAATGAATCATTAGCCTTTAGTGTGACTTTTCTCCTAAGACAATAATTGGTATGTACTCATTTTTGCAACATGGGTTTGAATGAAGATGTCAGGAAAATCACTTTTTTCTGTGTGCAAATGATCAAATCTTCTTTGCAATCAATAGCCCACATTTGTGGGAGTATTTTGTTGTGTAGTATGTTGATTCTGGAAGAAAACTAAAGATTTTTTGACAAAATGTAGTAGGGACCACTCATTTATACCGAGCACCATATGTATAATAAAATATATGAGCTCATAGGTCTCTGGTACTGGTTTATTTGAAAGTTTATTGTCTGTTTGCTTGGTTATCAGTCTTTGTAGCTGATTTTTATGGAATTTAATAATTTGAGTTGCTTCATACTGGTGTGTTGTAGACTTACTCTCTCTCTGAACTTGATCAAACTCCTTCATGCTTCTCTCTATGTGCACCATGATAGCCAGGTTGAACCCCTAGGGGCATAACAAAGATAAACAGCTGAATTTTTCAGCCTAATTCATCAGACCACCCCCTGAATTTCAAGCTCAGAAGTTCATCCCCAATCAGAATACTGATGAATTTAGTTCAAACAGGTTAAATTTGTAAAAGTAGAAGTTTTTTTACAGGCTGAGGTTGAGAAGTTGGAAACAAAGTCTCTCCCAGACCAAGATTCCAAAGGGGACTGGTATTCAAGGTGTGCTGTTCTAGCTCACAAAAAAACATATAATGGTAATAGATTGCTCCAAGAAAATAGCAGATGAAAGCTGCTCAGAATAGAAACCAGTTGGACATCTTCTGGCCAGAAGTAATCTCTTTAGTAGTGCTTGGACGGATGTCAGAATATGACATATTTAATTCTCTGAAGAATATGAAATATTTCACTTTAGCAGAATGCAGTTTGTACATTGAGTGTCTGAGACAGTGAAGCATGGTGGATGTTTCTTGAACGTTTAGAGCAAATTGAGTTGGGGTTTTGGTCAAGATTATTCATCTCATCAATACTGACAAACACATAGCAGATATTTATCCATCATCCAATACCATCAGGGAGGTGTATGATCAGTAGAGAAAGTAGAGTAAAAGTGTCTGTTCTAAATACCACTCAAAGTACGAAAAAAACATAGCTCTTGTAAAAGTATTCAAAAGAAGTGAGGGTGTTTAGAAGCAAGATAGAAATAGAGGACAGGTAAAAAGAGAAAAAAGAAACATAGAAAAAGGAAGAGGGAGTGAGAAGGAATAGAGAGAGTGATGAGGAGAAAAAGGAAAAATAGAGAGAAAGGAAGAGAGAAAGATATGGTGAAGGAGAGGGGGAGAAAAAGAGAGAGCATGAAAGGAGACAGACAGAAGAGAGAGAGAGAGAGCGAGCTGGAGGAAAAAGAGGAGAGAAAAAATAAGAGAGAGAGCTTGATTGGAAAGTGAGATAGTGAGAGAGATACAGAGAGTGTGACAACTAAAGATAGAGATACAGGAGAATGAGACAGAGAGTGAAAGTAAAGAAAGAGAGGGAGAGAAAAGGAAAATAAATATAAAGATATAGTGAAAGAGAATTGGAGACAAAATTGAGGAGCAAGAGTGAAATCTTGCAAAATAATTTCCATTTTGATGTGATCGTATTGGATTGGTTGCGTAAAGATCCCATTTTTCTTTTGATATTTGACGGAATCAGGAAGTGACGATTTTAACTCTTTTCTTCAGTCACTGCATGCAGTATTTTGGTGAAAATTATTTGTTCACTTGCTTGCAAACAAGAATTTAGCCATTGTGTTCATCCGTTAAAATATATGTGACTTTGGATAAAAGCCTCTTCCAAATAAAAGTGTAATGTAAACGACTTTCTTTCCTCAGATGTACTTCAACGCCACCATCTCAGACAGCACCAAGCTTTTGAAGCCCGTGTTGGTGTTTGCGTTTGCAATAGCTGCAGCCCTGGCAAGCCTGACCCAGATCACCCAGTATCGTAGCCACCCGATTGACGTCTACGTAGGCTTTGTGATTGGGGCTGGCATCGCGGTTTATCTGGTGAGTCTTTCAATATTGTTGTTCCTTTGAACGTTTTATTTGTACCATGGCTGCTTTACAACGGAAGAACTCAAGACTCCCTCTTTTCAATGTGTTTTATTTTTAGGATTTCTATTCTATTAAAGGAAAGGAATCCACCAGAACAATTTCACAGCTCTCTTTCACTCTCTGTGTCATCTCTTCTGCTGAAAAGCTTGTGTGCATAAATCTCTAAAGCCAGTTAAATGGTTGCAGATTCCTGTTCTTTTCATTCAAATGTCAATCGAATTTGAAAACGATAAAACTTTTGGAACACTGACGATCCATTTGTTTTTGCTCTAGTAAACACAATATTATGATCCGTCACTGCTTTTGGGTGAACTTCAAAGTTGAAATTTCAAGCTTAGGTAACTTTCCTTAAGAGGTATGTAATCATTTGTGCGAAACAGTTGCAGCTTGGGTTTTCATCTTAAAATGAAGTCAAATGTTTTTATATATAGCGCTTCTATGCAAATGCTTGGAAGAGTCTAATATAGGCCATAAATAATCAGTATTTAAGTTTTTAAATATTTGATTAGCATAGGGCGCAACCCACACTAGCAATTCCTATTCACACAGGGGGCTACAATGGAAAGCAATTGCACACCAAAGAGGCGTGGAAGTCCGCTCACAGGGGGAATCAAACCAGGTAAATTAGGATTAGATCCATCATCTCCATGTGGCACCTTTAATTATGGAGATCCCTGACAAACAGAGAAAGAGTTGGAGCGCTGTAGAGGTTCCAAGAAGAATTGGGCATTTCAATGCAATTGTGTGTAGATTTTACATTTACATTTTAATCAAAGCTTGGTTGAAAAGCTGGGAGAGTGAATCTGTACTCCGATCATTATCAGGGAGTTTGTTCTAGAGCTTTGGTGCTAGATGTGAGGAACGATCAATATCCCTGCTCTCTGTGATCGAACTGATCGAGTCGGAATGTAGCGCGAGAGCAGACTGCTCACCTAGAGCATTCGAGGCTTCGAATTCTAGCAACAGTATATAATCAATGTGTATTTTATAGGAAGCAGCAAGGATAGGATTGGTGTGATATGATCATGCCTTCTTTTACTGGTGAGAACTCTAGCAGCTGCGTTCTGAGTTGTTTATTTAAGAAGGAAACAGAAGAGCAGCTAACAATGGGTTACAGTAATCCATTCCAAAGGTCACGAAAGCATAAACTAACTTTTCTGAATCTGCTAAGGATGTTCCACAACTTTGAGTTGTTTCAGAAGTGTAAAAAGATTTAGTAACATAAATGAGGATACATTAATAGTCTTGTTATCAAGTGCCATGTTTGATACGAATGGATTTGGGTTCTGTTTTTCTAGAGCCAATGATGGAAGTTATCTCTCAATGTAATTTAATCTGAAAACTTTGATATTATAGTAGTATCATTTGGTCTTGTTGAGATATGGATCTGAGTTTCATCAGCATAGCAGTGAAAGTTTACACCATCTCTACTAGTAATGTTGCAGAGTGGCAGCATATAGGTAGAGAGTAGTATTGGGCCTAAGACTGACCCTTGTGGCACTCCGTATCGTATTCTAAATGATGATTCCACATTAATCCTTATAAATTGAGAATGGTCAGATATGATAGGTACCATCTCAGCTGGACCCTGGATACCTGTGTAGTTCTCTAGACTCTGTAAAATGCAGTGCTAAGATCAAGCCCAAACAACAGGAAGATATTCTCTCTGTCAGATGCTAAAGAATAACTTAGGGTTTTTACTAAAGCGGTCTCTGTGCTGTGGTGTGGTCCTAAGTATAGAGATATAAACCTGTCATAGAGATTTTTCAGGAAAAAGCTTAGCTGAGCTAACACTGCTTTCTCTAATATTTTAGAGATAAAGGGAAGATTAGAAATTGGTTTATAACTTGACCATTTTTATAGGATTTAGGAGTGGCTTCTTTAATCATTTTTTGAATGGTTTGGGGTATGGCTGCTTTTCGATTGGTTAGAATGAGGGGAACAGAATGCCAGAAGACTGGAACAATGTGCTAAAGATGGAGAGAATGGAAACCTAAAAATGCTGTGTTCTTGTGGGTTTTGGACAGTTGGCCAGAAATGTGATCATTAGATCAGGTTTCTATGCATACCGTCTTCTCACTACTCCAAGTTTGACCGCGAGCTGCTGATAAACTCAATTATGGTGGTGGTATTTGTTAGACCACCAACAAACCAGACCGAGACCACTTCCTCAAGGAGGTCTCGGACCATTTTTTTAGTCAGCTTTTGGTCCAATCTAGAGTTTGGCCAAAAGGGAAAGAGATCTCTAGTTCGATTGATTCAAACTAAACACTCAGGTGTGAAAGCACCCTTAGTTTTACTTTTTTTATCTTTAAAATGTTAACCTTTGTTGTCCATCGTTGTTCGGCACATTGGTCAAGTTATTTTTCTGTGTAAACTGTCAATCAGATGATGCACAGAGCAGAGTCCACCCAGTGATTTGTGTTTCTTTCCCTCAAGGCGCTGTATGCAGTGGGCAACTTTAAGTCTAATGAGGATGCCTCCCCAAGGCCAATGAAGTACCCCCCTCCTCCTCAAAAAGACCCTCTTCGAGAGTTGACTCAGCGAGGCCATGACTCTGTGTACCAAAAGGCCCATGCGTCTGAAAGCAACGATGAGATAACGGCCCCTCCTCATGTGGCTGGATTGAACAGGAAGGTGCGTCGAGAGAAGGCATCAATAGGCAGTTTGAAGAGAGCTAGTGCAGATGTGGAACTCCTGGCACCTCGCAACCCCATGGGGAAGGAGACCATGGTAACCTTCAGTAACACTTTGCCTCGTGCTAACACCAATGGAATGGAGGAACCCACGCAACGTCACATGACCTTCCATGTGTCGATGGATTCTCAGCGCTCTAAACAGCTGGTGTCTGAATGGAAGCAGAAGTCAATGGAGATGCGCAGTCTCAGCCTTAGAGACGAGGATGAAGAGGAGGAGGAGGAGGAAGAGGAAGGAGGTGCAGAGGATGGAGTCGACAGGGAAAAATCTGAAGAGTTGAGCATGCAATCTTCTCTGTATCCCACCGTGCAAGCCAACAGGGCTGCAGGGCCCAGGGTGATGATGCCCACACAAAGACCTGGTGGCCCCCAGTTGGTTCATATCCCAGAGGAAGCAACCAGACCTCCACCTGTCTCGCCCAAAAGTGCTCTCACAAGGGCTAAATGGCTGTCCATGACCGAAAAAGGAGGCCCTGTTCCAGCCGCAACACCAGAACCTCCAAGATTGCCCAACCAGCCACGAGTTACGCAAGTTATAGCCATGTCCAAGCAGCACGGCCCTGGAAGCATCATCACACCAAAGTCCTCTGAGACTGCGTCGTCCTGTGCTACCTCCAGCACCGGCTCAGAGTCGCCATACTACCGGATTCCATCAGAGCAAGACCGAAGCAGCATCATCACAGTAGACGCTCATGCTCCTCATCACCCAGTGGTCCGTCTTTCATCTGGCAACGGAAACACCTGGGACTGGAGGAGCACCTCCAATGGCAAAACAGAAGTGCACGAGACGAGTCGGACTCTACCCAGGCAGGAGTGCATTCGTGATTATCATCCAATGAAGACAGACTCACTCTGCTCCACCACCAGTGATCCAGACGCTGGGATGCTGCCTCCACCACCTCATCCTGACCTGCTCTTGGACAGCAGTCTGGGTCGAGACTCCTCACTGCACCGCAATTCCTCGATTTCAGCGAAAAACTGGGAACCAGGGATGCCTCACCCAGAACCGGACCACTTCTTTAAAAATTTGCAAACAAACAGACCATTTAAAGACTGAGGAGGTGGCAAACAAATGACTCCTTTAGGAAGGATTCCAATGTAAATAACTGGGTGTTGAGAGAAGGCAGCTTCCTTTGTTATCTCACATTGAGCATCTGGAGTGGATTAGTGCAGCAGAGCACCAGAAGGATCACAGAGCGTTTGTAGAGAAGAGGACCCGCAAACTGACAATACATTTGTAATTATTGCATTTAGAAGTGGTTTCATCCTCATACACAAATTCACAAGACAGAGCAACCAACCATATTGGCATTTGTCGGTGAAGTATCATTCGCACAGTGACTTAAGTGGTGTTTGTGGACCTCTGATCAGTTTCTCGTGGCTGACTGGGGGACTGGTTTTGTTTTGCGATCTGAACAGGTTAGTATTCTCTTTGCCTCTCTGTGAGTGATATCAGTCTTAAGTAGGTGTAGGCACTTTCTGATTTTTATACAAAGTACTCTTGCTTGTTTGTGTGTGTGTGTGTGTGTGTGTGTGTTGCATGTGTGGTTATTTATATGTCTACAAACTTTGTATGGACTGTTAAATATGAGCAGAGGCAGCATCTTTCATTTTGCTGCCCAGTGTTGATGTTTTGTAACAAACTTTGAAAAATAAAATTTAAAAAGTACTTGTTTTTAGTTTATTATTGTAAAGATTGAGTTTCCCTGGGATATTCGATGGGTGTCTACTGCTTTTTTTTTAAGACTGATACCTGTAAATACAATTAAAGGCAGGGTAGGTGCTTGCAGGGAGCTAATATTTACATTTGAACTTTCAACTAAATGCCTGTGACCTCCATTATTTATCTACACCACTGATACTCTAAAGTAGTCCATGGTGGAATCTGCTGTGCAGATTTAAAGACAGTGTTAATATCAATTGGGAGTCAGAATGGGACCAAACTAAATTAAGCAATATGCCAAATATGACACTTAAATGGATGTACAATTGCAGAAAACTGTTGTCTGAATGTCAATCACAACTTTCTTATAAACAGTAAGTAAGGAAGGAACTAACTGAAACACACATTGTTCAGCATAAAGAGAAACGAGAACTGCTGGAAGTGATGACATTCCACCCAGACAGAAGAATGTGTGTAAGCTACATCCACAGAACATCTCTGTTACTTCTCCAGCAGAGTTCCTTCAGAAACTGTGTGCAAGTGTTCCTAGAGTAATTCCTAAAAGAAGGTGGGTCACACCAAATATTGATTTGATTCTGATTCTCTAGTTCAGTCACTGCATGTTGTTCATTGAAAAGAAATGCTTGACACGTTTTTTTAAATCATTCTTCATTTTCAGCATTTTTCACACACGTCATAAAAAGCTAAACCGAGGACCGACTTGGAGACATACCCCCCAAGATGTAGTCGGGTAAGATTATTGGTATGTCCATACTCTGAATAAACTTTATGAATAAAAACTACACTACTCCATGTGGTTGGACCACACACAAAGGTCATTGTTGAGAGGAAATGTGTATAAAGGGGGAATTAGCTCAAAAAATACCTGACCCCCACTGTCCTCCAAACTGGAAATGACTCTTTATTAAAGTATATTTGCTTATTTTCACACCTTTTTTGAATTAATTGTAAAGAATGGTCGGTCTTTAAAAAAAGGAGTATTCGAATGATTGCCTCGTGTGTTCTGGCAAGGGTTTTGTTTATTAAAATAATAAGAGAGCATGACATGACGCCTGCTACGAAGACAGTAATCAAATCATATATTTATTTCAGGGTAGTGCATTAAACATTCTGTGCCCTGGGCCAAAGTCATGCTGTGACTCAATACTGCAGCTCTGCAGAGGGAGTGAATCTTCTCTTACTGGGTCAGAAAAGGAACTACAGGATCACTTCTGCACTGCTCCAGTGGCACAGATTTGACCTCCTTGTAAACGAGTCACCGTGACGATAAGCCAGAACAAAACATGGTCAATGAGCATTTGCCAACAATGTACACCTTATAAATGTTCATAATTAAGTAATTTGTAATACAATGAGATAAACAAATAAGACGTTTCAAATGTACTCAGTGTCGCTTGATATTGTCTGATAACAGTTGAAGACAAAATGATAAGCGCCTCTGTGAAACTGTAGAACATTTTTAAAGAAAGACAATTTTATAAACACATTTTAGGATGAAGATTGTGGTATTTCTAATACGAAAAGAGTTTAAAATGCCCTAAAAATGCTGTAATTCTCAACAAGTCTCCTAAGGAACTATGGCCCATTCGTCTTCTGGCACAAACTCTGGATTTTAGTTTCCTCCACAGATTTTCTACTGGATTCAAGTCTGGTCTTTTGTGCAGCTAGTCAAGTTCGCTCACTTTGCTCATTTGAAGGCATTTCATCTCCAGAATTGAGGTGTGCGGAAATACAAGGTTGTCTCAAAGTCTTCTCACGGTCTTCATTTTTCAAGTTTCCTCAAACCCTGATGCGTTTCCAAGTACAAAACCCACTGCATCATACTGTCACCCCCATGTTTAACTCAAGGAACACTTCACCCAGTAGGCAACATCTCTGTGGCTAATAAGTTCTAGTTTTGTTAAAAGTGTGCATCACTTTTCCTCCTCTTTAGCATCATTTTTCCTCGTCTTTAGCAAACTTCATTCTGGCTTTGAGGTGTTTCTTCTTCAGAAGTTGTCTATCTTGGTCTCCAGACTCATTCCTGTGCAGGACTCGTGAGACCGTCTTCATTGAGACATCAATTCCAGGCTAGTCTGAGTCCTTCACTAGTCTCTTAGAAATGTCTCTCCCTGGTTTTCTTTCCAACAGATTTTTACATTTTTAAATTAATGCCTCTGCTCGTCTTGTTCTCCACTGTGTTGGTCTCTTTAAGCATCTTGATAATGCTTCTCACTGCAGTTCTTGACACTTGACGAACTCGAAACCACTTTGATAAACGTGTGTAGCCCATCTTTTTTGTTCTTTCTCTCAAGTCCTAACTAATCTCTTTTGTATTTTCCATTTTACTGTTGTTTTGCAAGTTTAAAATGCAATTATAATGCTGAACTAGATTCATTTAGTTGATCTTCCAAAATAAGTTAAATTAGTTTCTTAAAGAGGCTAATAATATTTCTTTTATTGTCAATAAATCAGACTTTCCATAATGTGAAAAATCCCTTGCCAAGGAAGGAAGGAAGGAAGGAAGGAAGGAAGGAAGGAAGGAAGGAAGGAAGGAAGGAAGGAAGGAAGGAAGGAAGGAACGAAGGAAGGAAGGAAGGAAGGAAGGAAGGAAGGAAGGAAGGAAGGAAGGAAGGAAGGAAGGAAGGAAGGAAGGAAGGAAGGAAGGAAGGAAGGAAGGAAGGAAGGAAGGAAGGAAGGAAGGAAGAAAGGAATGAATGAAGGAAGGAAGGAAGAAAGAAAGAAAGAAAGAAAGGAAGGAAGGAAGGAAGGAAGAAAGGAATGAATGAAGGAAGGAAGGAAGGAAGGAAGGAAGAAAGAAAGAAAGAAAGAAAGAAAGAAAGAAAGAAAGAAAGAAAGAAAGAAAGAAAGGAAGAAAGGAAGGAAGGAAGGAAGGAAGGAAGGAAGGAAGGAAGGAAGGAAGGAAGAAAGAAAGAAAGAAAGAAAGAAAGAAAGAAAGAAAGAAAGAAAGAAAGAAAGAAAGAAAGAAAGAAATGGATGAATGGAAGGAAGGAAGGAAGGAAGGAAGGAAGGAAGGAAGGAAGGAAGGAAGGAAGGAAGGAAGGAAGGAAGGAAGGAAGGAAGGAAGGAAGGTAGGAAGGAAGGAAGGAAGGAAGGAAGGAAGGAAGGAAGGAAGGAAGGAAGGAAGGAAGGAAGGAAGGAAGGAAGGAAGGAAGGAAGGAAGGAAGGAAGGTTTCACTAAACCATCATTTAAACTTCTAGACCTCACAGCTTATACCCAGACAGACCTTCGCAGCAGGGAAGGTTTCAGTGAAGCTGTGAAGGTTTTAACAATAGATCAAATGTTATTCTCTAATTAGCTGCCATATTAGCTATTGCCTTTTATACTGTTGGGTTGCCTTTGTTTGCGTACAGAGTGTTTTCAAGCCTTGAAGTTCTAATGAGCTCCTCTGAGTTAGAGCGGAGAAAAATCTGTGTCTTTTTCATCTCATCATCCAGTAAGACAGAGGGAAGGCAGGGAAACTGTTAGTTTGGATTAGAGAGTGTGGCATGTCTCTCTGACTGTCTGCTTCAAACAAAGAATATCTTCAAACAAGGCCAGCATTAGGTATTTCCAGCTATAAATTCCTGCAAACTTTAATGTTTCTTTTGGTCCAAATTAAAGTAGTAGATTATGCAAGTCAGTCATTGAGGGAGATGTGAATAGAGTTTTTGCTTAAGAAATTAATTGATGAATTTCAGTGAAAATTATATTATTGATGTCTTTATTCTTGTATTTTACATGTTGGTTATGGATTTATGTAATAGTTTTATAATGATCTAAATGTGTATGTATATATGTGTAGTTTTAATCACTGTAAAAATTGCCGGGCCACATACTGAAATAGATTTTTTTTTACTCAAATTTCACAGTTTTAGTCCAAAGTTGTGCCAAATTTTTTAATTAGTTAAAAATATTTGTTTTATCTGAGTTGCACTTTTCAAAATGTGTCCTCTAAATATTTGGCAGTTGGTTTTAGTTTAAAAGTATGTAATTCTTTAAAATTCTTTAAAAAAAATGTTATTCCAAGAGAATGAAAATACATTGAAAATGTCCAGTTTATCCTGATTTATGTTTAACTTTAGCTCTGTATTTTTGCAACTCAAGTGTTCAAATTGTATTGTGATCACTCCCCATTCCTCTTCTGCAGGGGGATCCAGGTCCAGGAACACTGCTGGTATGTACACAACCATAAGAAAAATCACTTTGTCATTTACATTTAAACAAGATTTAGTTTTTTGCATTTTGATTAGAACAGACAGGACTGCAAGTAGACAGGAAGAGAAGTAGGAAGATAGAATGGGAGTGTTAGGACAATGGGTTTCTCAACCCAAGTTTCCCTGCTTGTATAACCAAGCTTATATGTCCAGCACACCGAGCTAGACAAACATGTTTAATTTTTGAGAGAAAATTGTATAGTTGACGAATGGATATTTTTTAATGTTGCTATAAATCCAAAATGCCATAAATGCATTCCATCAATAAAAAGTCATATTTTATATCAAGTATAAATGAGGTTTTTTTTATATATATTCATGGATTTATGTGATTTATATTCATGGAAAGCCCCAAACTTGCGCATCATTAACTATATTGAACCATAGCTTGCTAAGTCACCTGTCTTTGCAATGTTAAATATTATGAATGAACCCTGAATGAATCACCTGTTGCTGCACAGAAAGATGCTTTACAGACTGATCAGAAATCCAGTTGTCAAAGCTTTATGATGAACAGCAAGAAATGCGAGGGATCTTTCCAGCATCTGAATTTCTTTTTTTTTTTGTTGGAGGAATATCAAGTTTTGCAAAAGGAAAAAAAGGTTAGATAGCAATAGAGTGGTACCGCGAGATACGAAATTAATCCATTCCAGGGTGACACTCGGATTTCATATCTCGAAGCAAGTTTTATATATAAAATGTTTAATCCGCGCAACTGCTCTCGGAAACAACAGTAGAAGTAGATGATGGAAAATCAAGTAACTTTTCTTCAATCCTTAAATCTACACATTGTTCATGTAATAAATGACAATAAAACACATGCAAAATACGTTACATGTACACAAATATGAAACCTTACCTTGAGAGTGAGTCGATGTGTCGGAGGAGGTCGAACGGATGACAGAAGATATTTCAGCACCACGCATAAAAGTTTCTCAAGATATTTCATGAATTATGGTTGTGTAGAGCATCTATCATGTTTTTGAGCCAAACTCTTCAAATTGTCTCGATAGTAGTGGAAGCACTAAATGTATTCACTTTATTTTAAACAACTAAGCTAATTAAAGCAAAATATGACATTAAAACACATTTTCTATTCATTTACTAGGTAAAAATAACTCTTTTTTTTTTGTATGTTGTAAAATACAGCACAATAGCCATAGCACTAAAAGATCAAACTAGTCCCAACGGCTCTATATCAGGATTTAGGACAGGGGAGTTATTTAGTCATGCTAAGTTTAAAGTTTATGAGGACAAGTAGGAATGCCTGGGATTTATGTATGAGAGCCGACAACATGGTCACAGTCTCTCATTGTTTCTTTGTTCTAAATCGCACAGAACAATAAAACAACAATCATTTTAATTGTTAAATCCTTTTGAGTAAAATTTAACTTTGTGTTTGTTATAGTTGTGTACTGCTATATGTAAGTAGGAATCGTCAACATCTGTCAATCTCATTTACCGCCTTTCACATCGTCGCTTGTCTTTTGTCTGTTACATTGTGACAGTTTTAGGAGCTTTTAAAGCTTTTGTTCTCAGACTTTCAACAAACACTTGCAGTTAGTAGCTGTTCCAGAGATATCAGTATTTCAGAAGTGAAGAAGTCAGTTGAAAGATGACTTCATGCTGCTTTACTGAGCTTCTGAAAGTCTGTCTCTGTGCCTTGTGTGGCTGTGAATGGTCATGTACTTTTCAGTAGGTCAAACACTGTAAAGATGTCACACTTCCTGACCTTTGTTTTCAGAGTTTTAACTGCTGAAACGAATCATGTCCTTTGTTCGTTGATCATTTTCTTCTCTTCCTTGTTGTAGGCTGAAAAGCCGTTTCAAAAAGGAGACCAGGTAAAAGCTCTCACTGATGTTCAAAAATGTGATACTGAATTCGATAGGTCGCCAATCCATCGCTGTGGTTATGGGCTGTTTTACTTTTTGAAACAAACTATTGAAATCCCTCAAAATTATGTTTTTGTTAGTAAATGCTAGTTTATTTAGTTTTGATTTAGCAATGTTGGAAATAACAACCATCTCAATATTAAAAGTAGAAATATCAAAACATGATTTAATGATTTTTTTTTTTTTGTATTTAGGGGTTCCAAGGACATCCTGGAGAAAAGGTTAGTGTTTCAAAAACAGCACCACAATTAATACCCTTAATATTGTCCCTTTAATCATATTTTTTTAGCTAAGAGGAACCATTAAATATTTTGTGACTGTGAGCCTTTCTTGCCTTTACATGTTCAACTAGTCGTCATAGCAGCCATTAACATGGTGAAGAACCCTACAGATGAATGTTTTGTGTATGAGTAATACAACCTTTCACAACAGACCGGAAGCTCACTGTTGAAAAAGAAAATCGCTGTGCTATAAAAACAGGAGGTTTAAGTGTGATCTAGTGATCAATATTATAACCTTTTGTTGTACAAGTGATCAAGCAGATTCACCTGATCACAAATGATCTTTTTCATACTTTCAAACAAAAAAATGTAAAGGATTAAAACGTAAAAAAAACTCCTGCTAAGGGGATTTAAACATGATCCCTTAAATGTACTTAAATTATATTCTCTACAACTCTGTTAGAATTGGAGCTGCAAGCAGTGATCAAAGGACCCTTGCACCTCTGGCATTTATTGCATTATGAATTTATAACTAAGATGTATTCAAGCAAGAATTGTTAAAGGTCTGAAAAATACAAATGAATTAAATACTGAAAACCAAAACATAAATTTTAATGACCTCCTATTGTCGGCGCTATGAATGATTTAAAATATTTTATTGGACAATATTCTTGTCGGAAATGTCACAATCAGTAAAAATAGCACCTTATCAATATTTCCTGTGACCACCTGGTGACGCTATAACTTGGAGTGCATTTTGTAGAATTTATAACAACTTCCTGTTTATGGTGAATTTACGACTTTTTCTGTGTGACAGATACTGTTAGTGCAAAATTTGCCAAAATTTTGTTATAGAGCCTTTTTTCACACTTACTTTTCAAACCCCAATCAAATCACCAGTTCTGATCCTCAAAAATGCAAAAAAAAAAAAGTCAAATAAAAATACTCTGAGCAATTACAACAGAGTTCTACGCACTTTCAAGTGCTCAAGCCATAAATACAGGAAAATCAATTTATGTTGAAATTAAACTCAAGGATTTCTAGCAACCAGACCCTGTCTAATAGCTCTTTATGGAGCTCTGGCATGTAAACCCCTCATGGAATAACCAGCTGCTGTGTGCTCAGATTCACATTAATGTTACTTCTAGATCAAAACATGATTTTGACAGTAATGACAACAGACAGGTGGAAGCTGAAATCCAGACCAGCCTACTGTTTCAGAGCTAGAACTCTGATCCTTTATCCCTTGTTCTCTAGGGAGACGTAGGGTCACCCGGTCAACCAGGAGCACCAGGGAAAGAGGGCAAAAGGGTGAGTAAACTGAACCAGTTTTCCTTCTGTGTGGGCTGGATCCATGTTGCAAACATGGATTTGCCTCTGTTTCTTGGGGTGAACTGATGGCAGCTGGAAAGAGAAGGGGGTTGCAGAGCTCTGTGTGGGCCTAATCTCTTGGGGATGACTGAATATTCAATTGTGAAGGTTGGAGTTTGGATTTGAGTAGATGTCCCAATATCAAGTGTTCAATCAAGGCATCTTCAAACGTATTGAGAACACAATGCTTTTTCTTTATTGTTTTTTTGACATCTCTTCCTCAATGTTGTGAGTCAAGAATTAAGGGATCCATCTCTTGTGGTATCAAAGCTCTTGTGTTTGAGTTCCAGCAGAGCCATTACACCAGAGGACTACAAACACCTGTTAGCTCTTAGAGTGGTTAATGGTCCTAAATGCCTGGAGTTGTTTCTCATCTCCCCTGAATACTATAAAAAGTGTTAAAATGCATGCCACTTAGATGGAGGAGAACACTTGGGTCTGCCACAGGGACTGTAAGCTCAACATTAGCCGAATGAATGAGTGTTTATTCTGCTCTGCTGTGATGTTCACTGGAGTGCCATTATGATACTGGTGGGAAGTTGATTGAGTGAAGCAGCATGTCGTAGACAGCTGGAATGTGTCGACAATAGTTAGGAGCATTTCCACTTGGAATGGCAGTGTTTTCCCAGATTATTTCCATGATTGGTATCTGCTGTTTGGGTTTAAATAAGGACGATTAGATTGTGCTATTTAAAAATGGTTCAAATGCAAAACCTTTCATTTGAAAGGTCAAACACAGGATTTTCATAGAAAGCAATGGTTTGACTTGCCGCAATCTTCTTTTAATAAAACCTCTGTGAATCAATCATCCATTAATGTCCGATAATAAAAAAAGTTCCACAAACCTGACCCCAGACAGCTGCATGGATAAGAAAGAGGAAGGGGTGTGGCTAATCCTTACTATTTGACAGTTTGACAACAGGAATGCTGTTGGAAAGCCTCAGCATCTTTTCCTTGGATAAGAAATGCTGACCCGTCACAGCTGCTTGGCTGGTGCCAGGGTACATCATAGCCTGTGAAGTAGATCTTAAACATTGAGCTGTAGGTAGTTGTTCAGTTTCATCAACAGGTAAAACAAAAAAATGTCTTTAACACTGCTTCATCCATCAGATCATCCTCCACCTTCTTATTCCTTAGGAATCTCTTAGTTTCTATTTATTTACTTATTTATAAACTTGTAATAGTAAAGAGTGTACCGATACACACTGCTCATGATACAATACACATCACAATATTATGGCCACGGTATGATATTCTTCACAATATCTACAATAAATGACAAAAAACTACAATTATATACAGAACTATTTTATACAGAACTATTTTACTTATAATGATTCAATATTCAGACTGTATTCAAAAATACAAGTACATTTAAAAAGTTAGTCGCAAAGCTAAAAACACCAGGGTCTCAATGTGTATTTTTTGTAATTTCATTCAGCCTCTAGGGGGCATCAACAAAATGTGTAAATTCAGAGGCATTTAAACATAAAAAAGGAATATATCTATTAGCTATAATATATAGCCAATATTATAGCTATATATTATAGCAATTATTAGCTAATATACCTATAATATAGCTTCTACACGATATCTTCCAGTAACTCCATGATATATATCATGAAATCTTTGTATTGAGATATATTGTGTCATGATATATTGTTACATACATTCATTCATCTTCTCTCCTGTTTGTTCCCCACGGGGGTCCACTGTTGCCTATTTTCACCATATTTTAGTCCATCACAGAGGAATTTAGATTATTAAATTAACCTGACACAAGTTCTTGGGATTGCTGGTGACTCCTCCTAGCAAGGTCACCAGCGAGCCTTGAGCCAACAACCTTCTAACTGGAAAGCCACAGTGTTACCTACTCCATTAATGATGTCATTTAAGATACATATAATATAATTATATATATATATATATATATATATATATATACCGCCTCGCGCCCAATGTGCACCGGCAGACCCCGTGACCCCAAAAAGAGAATAAGCGAGTTAGAAAATGAAAAATATGCTTAAGACTGCATGTAATAGCTGCATGTAATAGCTGTTCAGTGCCATATTTATTACTACTTTATTACTACAAAAATTGGTGAAGGATCCATTCATTCATTCTGATGAATGATGGTCACCGGCGAGCCTCAAAAAGGCAACCTGCTAACTAGAAGGTCACAGTGCTACCCACTGTGCCACCGTGCTGCCCGTGAATGATCCACAGATTAGATAATTAAAGAAACAATATCTAGAGGGAACAAACTAGCAATATGAAGAGATCTAATAGCACACAAACATTAGCTGGTAATCAGGCGAGGAAACAGAACACTCAGTATATAATTATTTTTTTAAGAGGAAGAAAACAAAATAAAAATCAAAACAGTGTTCGTAGCTTTTGCCTTCAAACCAGCGTCATTTTTATAGTTAAACTTCAGTGGTGTCAGATTTACAAGTTTATAGTACGATTAAGAGGAAAACGTATTAAAAGGTTGCTGTGGATTTTTTCTTTAGAACATTTTGTTCAATTTAGGAAATAAAATGTGAAAGTTAGCTCTGGTAATCTTGAAAAAAAAATGAAAATGTACCTTGGAGCCATTGTGACCCATACACATTTTCACCTGTCAGGCATACATTTATTATTTTTATTCTCTAAATTAAGCACAATGTGTATGTACCACCAGCTTCTTATGAGTTGAAAGGTTTTTAGAGGCAAATGCCCTTTCTTGGAACATTGCGTACATGTCACCTTCTACTTAAATGATTTCTCTTTAATTGGATGGTGTTAGTGACTACAGTTGTTAAGGACCAGACACTATCTTCTAATGATTCTGTGGTTGGCACCCAATGAATTCATTACATTTTCAGCCTTCGCAAGAGATTGTCTCAGGGTTTACCACCCACATCAGTTATTCCAGTTTGTGTTACTTCACGAGTTACTCCAAAAGACTTGGCTTTAATTCTTTTCCTGCCTGCCATTTAAATCAGTGTCAAGTATGTTGTTTTGTTGCAAGACACTGTTTGGCCCTATAAATAACTTGTCTTTGATGACTGCTCAGCTTCCCGGTGAGCAGAGATGTGGTAAGGTTTCAGGTTATATTTGGCGAGTCACATGTAGTCGGTAAACTTGTTGAGCAGGACTGCGGCGCTCGGCAGACTCAGGGGATATTTGGGGAACGCGGGGATAGGGCATAATTACTGGTCTTTTGCATGAAGACGAGTCAAGTCTCTGCTGATGAGAGTCTCTCACCCAATTAGCAGCCCTCATTTGCAGCCAGTGTGTTTTTTATCTGTTAGGAAGTTAACCTTGCAATCGTAAACAAGTTTGTGTATATTTTTCAACAAGGAACCAAGAGGTTGCTGTAATGACAACATGCATGTTAGCAGTATGGAACACTGATTCCCAGCATAAAACCTTGACTTTTTTTAGTGTCTTTCAGTGTTAGTGGTGTGCGTCTGTATTATATAGTGGAAAAAAGCTTAGCAAAAATAAAGTCTAAAGTGACATCAAACCAACAACTTTGGGCTTAAATATGAGGAGTTTGGTTCCAAAACGCAATATACAGCATTTTAAAAAAATTCTAAAAAAGCCCACAACCGATTTTCCAAAAACACAATACTTGCTTTGTAATGGAGTCATGGTTTGTCTATTTTTTTTCCAAACTGTGAAAAATGCCAGTCAAGTTTTTTTTTTTTTTTTCACAAAATGCCATAACACAAAACCAAGCACAGTATAGAGAAGAGGTAGAAAAATGCTGATTGTTGAATTATTTTTTATCTATAAATCTTTAAATATTGAAATCTGTATTTGTGTTTTTAATGTTTATATGTTCTATATGACTAGAACATTTAGATTTTCCTGAAACCACTTTTGTGCTAAAGAAAACTTTTTTTTTTGTAAAAAAAACCAGGACATTTGTGAGCTAATGGATTGGCAACCTATTAAGAGTAAAAAAATAAACTAAAATATCACTGAAACAGACAACAAATATTATGAGATTTGGGGTATAAATTGGTAATTTGTAATATATTCACATTAGATCACCAAAAGTTTTAGCTTGAACTCAATAATCTCCAAATTTGATATTATATTGTTTTGTTTTATAATGAACAAAAAATACAGTGCTGACAGACATATGGCATATATATATGGTGTAAGAACACAAGTATTTGTATTTAACCGTTTGGCACGAGGCATTCAGTTTGGTACGCATGAAGCTTTTATATTTAAAATAATACGAAATAGAGAATTGTTTAAAATGTTAACATTTTAACCTTTACAAGCTTATGCTGACCACCTCTGTCCCACCTCAAACAACACTAGGTAGATACTATGACCAGATCCCGAGAATTGAGCAGTTGGAGAATGGGTCTAAATCCAAAACAGTGGAGTTCTCCTTTAAGATTCGTTAACTTCAAACGAATAAATAATTGATTTTACAAAAGTACCCACATTTGAACATAATTACTTGCTGTTAAAACTGACGATTTATCATATCCATATAATATGATGTCAGTCTTTTCTCAATGTGTTGAAGATAAGGTTGAAAGGTTGCCATTGTATGCACTCGTCCTAATCTTGCTGGAACTAGTATAAAATCCTGTATTTCACATCAAACAAACCAATTGTCTCTCAAATAGTGAGATGTGTAGAAAGGGAGGATGCCACAATCACTTTCTTTTAATAATGTCAAAGAGTTTACAGTTACAGGATTGAATAGCAAGAAAAAAACACTACAAATGACAAGCTATATAGTATTACCGTATTTTTCGGCTCATAAGACGCACCGGCACATAAGACGCACCCAATTTTTAAAGAGGAAAATCCAGAAAAAAAAGATTCTGAACCAAATACTGTTGTGAAATATTTTATATCAACTGTGTAAAAGTTAACAGCCAAACATGTAACATGAACAGACAGTAAACAGTAAAAGTAACAAAAAAAAAGGCTGTAATGTTTTCTTTGCCCCCACTCATCACTCTAAAGTCCACCATTCGTTATCACCATCACTGTTCCAGTGCAACATTGTCACTACATTACTAATAATAGCTAGTAACATGGTCACTACATTACTAATAATAGCCAGTAACATTGTCACTACATTACTAATAATAGCCAGTAACATTGTCACTACATTACTAATAATATCTAGTAAGATTGCCCCCACATTAGTAATAATACAGTGGTTCTCAAACTTTTTTAGTCGAGCCCCCCTGTAATCAAACACTCCCTAATTGCAGAACATGTTACTTACGTTTGTTATCTCGTATGTACATGTGTGAGATGTACCGTTGAGAGATGATTTGAGTTTGAGTTTATTAAAGAAGAGTTTCAGTCATTGAGATCGTTTTGTTTACCTCGCGAGCGCGCGCGCGCGCGCACGCCCGCGAGAGAGAGAGAGAGAGATAGAGAGCGAGCGCTGGAAACAAGCGTATGCTTTTTGTTCTAATATAAATCCTTTTGATTTTTGTCAGCTTATGAAAACCCAAATAACTCCAAAGGATCAAACTGTCCAAGATTGTGAAACTGTCCAAGTGAATGTTTAGCGGAAATAAAACCCTCACAGACTGAAGACGATGCTTATCGATCATCATCTTATTGTCAGGCTCAAAAAACATAGCAGACAAACTATGAGCTGTGCCCATTTCACATCTTGAAATGTATTTTAGCGTGAGAAAGCGGGTTTGTAGCGTGAGAGATCACTCAAATGCGAGAGTCAGCTGATCTCTGTAGTTTCGCTCGTGACGTAAGTATGGACGCGGATGCCAAAGGCATTGTGGGAAATGTAGTTTTCCCCCCCGTTTTCGTTACGTCCGCGCAATGGCAGAGATGGGCGATGACGTCAGCGCGCAGCGCTTGGTAAACAAATATGGCCGCGGCTTCGGCCTAGCTCCGGAGCTCCGGAGCTCTTACACCTCTCATACGGCCGTTACCGGACTTCGCGGCGGTTTGCATTCGCTTCATAAGACGCACCAACTTTTCCCCCTCAGTTTTGGGGAAGAAAAAGTGCGTCTTATGAGCCGAAAAATACGGTAATAATAATTTCTGTATTTTTTAATATAATGGATGAATATTCTTTGACTTGTTTCTAAATTAGTATGTCATAAAATGAAAATCCTTGAGCATTGCTGTGACATAAGTCTACGTGAAACTGTTTCATTAATGATCTGATTATGCAAGCAGGGTAAAACATGTCTCAGCCTTTCACAGTTGAGAGTTATTGGAAGGGAAATTGTGTTACGGTTACCTGGCTCCCTCACTGATTAAGCAAATATAATATCTCCTATAATATATTCCAAAAATTTGATACGTGCAGGTTGAATCAATGTCCATGGAAGCTCGCTGGAAAGCCCTTCTCATAGATTTCTGAGTGGAAGGGTCAAAGGAGTCAGGCCTCCTGCCATCTGGCTGATGAATTTTAGTTAATAATGCCTGAATGTCAATATCTGTAATAACTCAAGCATATAGCAATAAAAGACACTGAAATAACAATGAAATGGTTCTGAAACCTTTGGGATAAGAGCCCATGTTAATAATGAGATGGAAGATCAGAGAGAGGGCAAGTGTTTTTGACTGCCAAAGAGAATAAAAAAAGCTTTTTGGTAGCTGGATTAGTAAAAGCGGCTGATTTGGAGAACTGATAAAATGTGTATACGTTTATAGTGCAATAGTCTAAACAGCATAAGCTAAAATGTGTTATTACTATTTTTGTTAACTTTGCTTGTTGTATGTCTCATTTTGTACATTAAACCAATGTTTAATCCCAAAAAAATACTATACAATATTTTCAGATGCAAAAGATGTGCTAAAAGTGCCTTGTGTATGGCAAAGTATAATTCCGGACACGCTTGGTTCTATATTGTAAATCTTTTTGTCAACATTGTCAAAAATAACTATCAAAAATTTGAAACAAGTCCTTCACAAAGCCTCGTCTAAATGTAAAAAGATCTGCATCTCGAATTAAAAAGAAGATTTCCAACTGCAATCAAATTCCAAATACATTATATTATTGTAGCGTTTAACCAAAGTGAGCACACGCTGAGATATTTTAGAACATCAGCTTTAATCAAAAAACCAGCTAACGACCGAAAGTCACGATTTTTCTAGAAAATAAATCCCCACTTTAAAACATGTTACACTATATTACACTATACATACACATTATACTATACATGTTTTTTTTACTTCAAATATCATTACTGAAGTAATTCTTTGTGTAGTTCTGACTACTTTCCAAATATATTCATGTTCGATTAGAAAGTTGAATGTGTGCATTTTTCAACCTAATGTTGCACCAATATCTTAATTTGTCATATGTTGTGACGAGAAAGAGTCTATATTTTCATTTAGAGTGTATATAGAGAATACATTTACCTCAACATTCAAATCATGACTTCTTTGATTTAACATTTTGTCGTGAAAATTTGGTAATGTGGTTTATTTTTCGAAATCATCATGCAAAGGAGGGCGTCGCTGTTCAAATCTTTCTAAGTATTTTCAATAAGTTCTCTTACACCTTACGACAATGATAAAAAAATATATAAATACTTAGAACCTTATTGATACTAATTTTGTTTTGTTCCATTGAAATTTACTCGAATTACCACTAACAAAGCTTTTTGATCACACCATATGACATTTGTTATGTTTGCATCAAAAACCAAGGTGGAAATGTTAACATACACACAACACCTTTGCTAGAATGTTACTATATCTTCTCAGAGGAACATTAAATATACTTTGTTCAAATATTTTTATCTCTATGTGACAATCAGATTGGTGTTAGTTGTAGTCCAAAATAGTAATAGTTTAATATTTTTCATGGAAAGGTATTTGTCCTGAGATTTCCATGATTATTTACATCTAAAGCTGGACTTCACTTTGCTGCCATGTGCATGTCTCAGAAAATAAAGTGTGTTTGTTGGTGTCAAATGAGCATGCGTTCTAACAAAATCTTGCTACTGGATTTTTATTTTGTGAGCTTGCATCTTTTATTTCTTTACATTGTTTCCTCTAAAAGCAGAATAGTACAAAACCAGTAGAATTTGGACCTTGTGTCACACTTCTAGCATCAAACAGAAAGCCGAATGCGAATGGGGAGCTTGAAGATTGCTCTTTCCTGATGGTGAAACAATGAAATATTCATCATTGCTGGAATGCTGTGTAAAGCCCTGCATCTGTCTTCCTGGGAAAAGCCAGGACTCACAGGAGCACCAGTTTACATTACGCAGAGCTAGGCAACTTCAGCTTACAAGCCTTTGCTTCATTAGCCAGAACTGAGAAGGGGAAGTCTGGCACTGCAGATGTTTGAGGGAGTGTGTTGTGTGTGTGATGTGCTTGTGTAACCAAACTTATAAGAGCAGGAAAGGATTTGTTTGTAAAGCAATGTCTTATATTTTCCTGCTTGTACAGAACAAATCACTAAAAGTTCAAATTAAAACTAAAAACAAAATCTTTGTCTGGCTGTAGTTGCTGTTTAAAAATAATAAAATTGGAACCAACGTTTGCCTTCGGAACAGCAACAATTTTGTATAGACTTACACAGTTTTTAAGGAACTCAACTGGTAGGTTCTTCAAAATGTTCTGTGGATGTAGCTTTCTCACTTCCTTCTGTCTCTTCACGTAATCATGACGAACTTGACCAGTGCTCTGAAGCCTTTGTCTGGGTTGATGCAGCATAACTACATTATGTCTTGTTTTGCTCAATCTAGCCACGGTCTGTCTTTCTCAACCTCAACTTTCTAGCAGAATTAGACTGTTTCTCATTTAGTAGGCCTCATGCTGGGTACACCTGGGTTTCTACTAATTCGTCATTAGCACCTGTTTGCTATAATTGGTTGGTCATACACCTAACTATAATTGTATAAAATACACCTACTAACACCACTTTTAGAACCAATTTATTATTATTTTTTTATATTTCTTTTATTTATAGTTGCACTTTCATGACAGTACAGTTTGATCAACATCTTAAACACATGGAAGCTGATCTCCTTGGAATGCACCCCGCATGTCAAAGTGTAATAATAACCAAAGATAACATGATGTTTGAAAGTGCATGATTCATTATTTTGACAGTGAACAAAATAAACATTTTATTATTGCAATCATTACTTTTGCTGTTGTTATAACAGCTGCATCAGTCAGAAAGTTTTTAAACTAGATTTTTAGTGGCTTTATGTGAGCGACTGGTCGTTTTTTTTTTTCTTCTTTTTTCCTCTGCCGTCATATAAACACTGCATGTAAGTCAATGGAAATATGTATTCCATTAACATTAGCGTGCATCCAAAACTGTGTGATTGCATAAGTGGAAAGAGCAGAAACCACTGTAATACACCAACAGTAAATAGCTGGTGTTATTAGTAGAGTAAGTCTCAGCAGCCCACTCTCGCCCAGAGCCAGAACATTCACCAAACACGTTTGTCTTTAATGCTCTGCCAAGCTCTCCTTTACCCAGCGGTTACCCTGCCTGGCAAAGATTTGGCTGTGGCTGCGTATGTAAATGGGCTTTGTGGATGTGTTCACCTCACATTTACACATGCACAATACTGCTCTTGGGCTGTTGAGATGGTGGGATGCAGAGTTTTGGCAACCAGGAGCTTACAGATCTTTGTTGAATGGTTCCTAACATGCATCATATGCATTTCTAGCAAATATTATTTCAATAAAATCATTGTATCAGAAAATGAGGTTAGGCAGTGCATGGAAACTTGAAGGCTTTTCAGCTGACGTTTTTGGTAATATCTAATTCTGATATTATAAAATCATGTTTTACCTGCACACTGCTGCCCCTGAGTTAAAGGTGCAATTATTAAATTATCATCTGCCCATGTTTTACTTGTTTTCAGTTTCCTCACACAAAGCAAGAATAGTAAAACCCTGTGTAATGGTGAGTGTGAATGGAGAGTGTGCGTGTGTCATTTAACTGTTATCAGTCTGAAAATGGCCTGGTCTCACTCAGCTTTTACTGTGTGTAGATAAAGACACTCCTTTTTCCAGCAGATCACTGAGATTGGCAAAATCTTTTCTTTTGAGTGTTCGCGGAGGATATTACGGGTGTTTCTACTTCCTGAACTTCTCATCTTTTTAACACGCTTTTAAACAAAGTCCCTTACAGATTTGGAGAAAAAGTCACAAGCAGTTTTTAAACCAGGGATAAAGTTCTAGCCAATTGTATAACACATAGAGTTTTTTTAAGCTGTTGTAAGTTTCTAATTGGGGCCAAAATTCCACCAGCAAGGAAAAGAGTAAATAAGAACATTCTGGTGAGAGAATTACTTCTTCTCCGAGATGGAAAGATATCACCTTTTTAGTGTACAGTAGGTGAGTATCCCTGTAAAAACCTTTACTGTGTATCTCATCAGCTGTCAGTTTTTATGTAGGAATCGCAACTGTGCTGTTTGAAATCTCATCTTTTTGTTTTCTGAAAGGTTACGATTTATTCCCTTCTATATTAACGGAGCAGACTGACAGAATGACTCTCATTATGTTTTGTGCACATAACACCCTGAGAGACTGGCATGCTCTATTTTCAACCTTGAGCCCAGAGCGGATGGTACAGGCATCGTAATTACTCCTTTTATCTTAACAAAAGTATTACTCGGTGTAAAGGGAATATAATGAATCTGCTAATTGTGGTGATGTATGTAATTAGTGACTCTTGGGCTAATTGTAGTTGAGTCAGAATGTTAATGAAGATTGAAGACCGCAGCTGTAGGAAATGAGGCCTCACTGTCCTGTAGCTCTCAGCATTGTATAGTTATTCTATCTTTAGAAAATATTTTGCTAAATAATTTGCTCTTTGTAAAACCCTAATAAGATCTTGAGACATTTAAGCAAAAGAGATATATCAGTGTAGTAATCATTGCAGTGATAACATATTATTAACTATAATAAACTAGCATTGCCCTTATTTCAAATAATTTGTAAACATACTGTGAATGGGTTGCTCCAGTCTTATCACCCTGCAGTTCAAGACTGGTTGCCTGCTAAAGATAATCTGGGCTGAGACTGTCACCTGAATGGTGAACAATATGCGAGGCCAGGTTGCTGTTGGATATGCTGGCAGTGAGAAAAGCAGGTTGTGCTTAACCTTTGGTTTGAGTGGGTTCTATTGTCCCAGTGCGGTGACAAGGGCATGTTGTTGTAAAGAAACACTGTCTTTTGGATGATCGGTTAAACTAAGGTCATGACACTTTGTCCACACCTCATGCTATCTCCCATCTCCTGTACGTCAGAATGTGGTGTTTGTTCCGGGTGACTAGGAGTCTGTCTTTACATATGTAAGGCATAAGTGTCCCACATAAATGGAAAAATGTATCATTATTATTATTAATTATGTAAAATGGAAATGTAAGTGGTATAAATCAATGAAATAACGAAGAAAAAAAATCAACGAAAGCAACGAAAATATATAATTTATGGGAACTGTTTTTTTTTTTGCATCTCTTATTGTTTACTGCCGGGTTGTTTGCATATGTTCTCACTGCACTATTGACCAAAAACAATCTACCGTTGGAAGAAAGCAGCAAAGCCCTATATGGGAATATTTAATACAATATCAAGTGTGAGATCTTTTGTTGTTGCTTCTTCCTTCTTCCTGTCTTATTTTTAAATTAACAAAAACCTCAAAGTAATATCTTAAAAATAAAGATAAAAAAAAATATAATTGTTTATTTGACCTCTTAAGCCCGAGAGTCCCCGGTACCGGGGACTTGCCCCCTTGTGCGTTACATTTTCACTCATAGCTCACGAACCCTGAGAATAACCCACACATATTAAATACTGTTGTGTTCAGCGGAAACTCCTCTAAAAACGTATCTAATTCAATTTCATATTCGTGAACCACAGCTCGAACGCCATGCAAATAAACAACAACATGTCCGGAGTATAATTTATGACCACGTTTTTGTTTATGCGCGATATGTATCCACAATATAAACGGAAACACCAAAACCATGACATTAAATGAAAGCTAACAACCCGCTGAATCCAGCGATATGCAACTCATTTACATTGCATGAAGTATTTCAGAGCAGGGGGCGAAAGTTCCACGAAAAAACGCCAGCGAAAACCAAGCAAGCATGTAAATCTTGTCTTACCTTTGCCGTTTTTTCAACAAAAAAGTTATTTCCATAGCGATAAAAGTCTGTTTGTTGTTATGTCCGGTCAATAGCTTCGCGAAAACGCCATTTTGCATTTTTTCTGTGATTCCTTGGTCTCATGACGTCACCAAATATGGAATGACTCCCCGTGCGTAAGAGGTGGTCTCTCCACGCTGCGCGTCGTGTGATTCGTCGGCGATCCCGCCAGTCTCAAAATGGTTGAGCTGATTGGTTTCCATAGAATCAGAGCTTTCCAGCGATATATAGAGCTTCCGGATTGGACAGATGGTCGGGGGGTAGGGACACGCAGAAGCTCGACGTCGAAAGCGTTTGTGAATGAAAGGTTCCCAAAAGCGCAGCAAGATGGCGTAAATGAGCTTCCACCCCCCCTTTACAGCGTTTCTTTAAGAGTTTTTTTGCTGAAATCATGTCCCGTAAGCAAGAAAAGAAGACTATGAACGTAGCTGAAGCTTTGGACAAGATTTTTTCCATATTTCAATTATTGTGCCAAATTGTGCCAAACTGTGCCAACATGGATTACGCCTGAACTTTGTTCAATCAAAACCTTTACAGAATATTAGCTTCTTGTAGTATGAACACCAAACTTGCTACAGATGTCCTTGACATGTAGTTGTTACAATTGATTGTGTTTATTTGCTTCATTATAAGTAAAATAAGGAGATATTGGAGGAAACATGTGGTTTTTTTTTAGGCGGAGTTCATTTTTTGGCCATTCCAACATCAATTACTCTTACCCAGTGTTCTTGACTGTCAAATTAACTCATCCACACCACTCCCCAAGAACCTATCTTCATTTTGATACCAAGATTTGCAGTTTAGGCCTTGTAAAAGCTGAGAAATGCCTTAAAAAGTAAAAGTATAGGATTTTCGGAAAATAGGCCTCAGGGCTTAAGAGGTTAAAGCTTTCAATATCAAAAGCCATTCTTGGTTATATATTCTTGGTTATGGTAATTCGAATAATCAGTTTGACCTTCAAACGTCTCTTCCCAAATCTTCCTTTTGGCTCTGCCAGATGGCCCGTGTCCAGCTCTGCAACTCCCCGGCTCACATCAGCAGGCGCCTAGAAACCATTAGCCATGCGATACATGCTATAAAACAAGAGGGAATGAAACCGGAGTGAGTACTAGCTGTTAAACTAGTGCACACATCACTGGGTCACTTCGTGTCACGGCATGGAAGTTTCCGGCATGCTGCTGTAAGGGAATATAACCTCGTAACCAGAGGAACCAGCAGTACTCATATCAATTTGTGCCTTTTAAATAATTGATGAGGAAACTCGTCCAGAGCGGATTTCTGCGGTCGGATAGCTGCGGTTTCATTGAAGTCTTTTGACCTGTGGATTTGACAGGGTTGCTTGCTATGGAAATGGATTGCCATCATCCAGACTTTTCCACAAAGCACTTGCTATTGTCAATGTGTGGCATAACTCGTGTGTTTTCTAAACAATTGCGAGTGATTTTGCTTTATTCTTTGTCTGTATTTGGGAAGTGAACAGAGAAAATAAAGCTCAGCTCAGCTCAAAAAACAAATCTGTATTTAACACAGTTGAAAGGCAATTAGCATATGGTTAAAGAAAGTGTAGGTTAATTTAAAGTGGATTACCTCTATTGTGTTTATAGAATGAATGGTAATTGTACGTGGTATTTACACTAAAGCTATACTACTGTGAGAATTCTGCTGAAGATTCACTCTTTGTCATAATGTTCCACCTTGAATTGACTGTATACTCGTAAATGCACATCATCATGAATGCTTCCGAAGCTCTTTTTTTCTGCCTGATCCAATAAAATCACATTTAATCCTTTGTAGCTTTTGATTCTTTTTTTTTATTTACTATTTATGTGTGCATCCTATGAGCCGTAGGATGAATTTAGTGAGTAGAGTTTTATAGGCTGCACCTCTCTACGAGAAGGCGGTCATTAATGTTTTGCACTGTTTGACAAAATGAAAGATTGTTTATGCAAGCACATAAACTGGCTTTGTCATTTGTATAAAACGTTCTCTGTTGGATTATGTCCAGTCTTTCTATAAACATTTAAGCACCTGCATACATTTATGGAAATGAATCGTTTTGCTGACAACATTTTGAATAATGCCTTTTTTGTGAAAGCTATGCATCAAGGGGTTTATCCGTGGTTCAGGAATGGGACCTAGCATCATTGTTAGAATCATCTACAAGTTTAAGCATGTAATGTAGTGTTGATATACTTCTCAGATGTACATAAAGAGCTTGGGAAAATAATGACAGTAAAATAGAACAAAAACATCTCACATTAAAGCTATTTCCTAAAAATACCATCGTTGTGCCTTTTGTACATGTGAAAAATGTAAAAATGCTTTTTTTCTGATCGGATATTGAAAATGGTGATATTGAGGAATCTCTGGCGGTATGGTGGGTGACATGTATGGCATGTAAACACAATTTCACAAGGCAGCCCAAGTTGGAATCAGGAAATTTTAGGCTCATGAACTTTAGGCTACCACTCTCTGCCTGCTCTTTTTAATAAAGGTATAAATATTCACAAATTACTGTCTAATATCGGAACATTTACATTATCAATATCTGTAAGTAACAATATGTTACAGTTAATACAAAACTGTAAATCCGTGCAAGATCATTTTTAAATTCTCAAATGAAAATTCCTTAATTTCAGCGATCCCTAAAAGCAGAATAATGTTCACATTTCTCTTTCTTCTCCCTTGTTATGGTTGTGAGCTCTTCTCTGCATGTGGTCAAGGAGAAGCAATGTCAATGGTCTCCTCTTCCTGCTCCACGAATCTCCTCACGCCTTTGCAAAGGCAGAGGGGCCATTAGCTCTTCCCAGGCCTCATGTCAGACTATCAGATTATCAGATTGAGCCAACTGAGTCATATGGTCAAGAGCCAGATCTGATTTTCATAAAACCCTGAGACAAAATCACTATTTGAGCAGTCCCCAATCACTCACACCTTGATGTCATAAATTTGAGGTGTTTCTTCACCAGGAGAGTGACACACATACATACCCGGCAGCAGGATATGGAGTGCTCAGCAGTGTTTTTATTGGCTGCCTGTGTTACATTAGCTGGCACGTATGCAGGTGACCTATTTGATGGGCACCCGTGGGGTGAGATCATTGACTCCTGATGATTTTTTCCCCTCTCTGGATATATCCTTTAAATAAAAAGTATTTACAGGAAGGTTATTTCCAATGTGAACATTTTGTATCATTTTTTTTCTACCAATAGCAATTTTCTTTCATTTTATATATATCCTGTAAATACTTTTTATTTAAAGGGTTAATATATATATATATATATATATATATATATATATATATATATATATATATATATATATAATAAACAGTTCCGTGTTGAGTTTTTTTTTGTAGTGTATGGTGCATGACAGTGTTTGTGTTGAAACAAAAATTTTGCGAAACATAACTGACATATTTTTTCCGTCAGTTTGTTTATGTTATAAGTCCAAATTTAATGTTACGAATGAAAGGATCAAAAATATTATCCTTGTCGAATTCTTCCTCACAAGCTTTCTGTCGTTTTATCTGTTGTTATGTCCAAATATCATTCCTGTTTGTCATGTTAGGAACAAAGCACATCAAGACTTCCTTAGAACTAAAGATTTGGAAATGAATTGTTGTTGTTGGGTTTGACATTGTGTGATATTCATAGACATATTATAATTCTCAGTGGATACCACTGTTCATATGGCTAGTGTTTTTATGTAGCGGTATGTTTTTCAAATCTGATTTTAATCCATTTTCTTATCTCAGATATTAATGGTTCAAGGGTTGCTATCAGGAATGTTTGAAAATGACATTTCATGTGGTATGTTACATGGCTCTAGATTAATCAAAACATGTGAAGAAAGTTCCCTGTGCTTTTAGTTATTGGCTTTTAAAAAGGGGTAAACTCAGAGCTGCTAAATTTTGGTAGAATTCATCTCACAAAGTTTGGAAAAACTGGAATAGACTCTTGATGAATTGTTAGAGAGCTAAAAAAAACTAATGTGTATTGTAACATTGAGAGTGCTTTTTAACATTTTAAGCATTTTTACATTGTTTTAGTTGTTGGGGACTACTAAAACCACAAAATGAGCTTTTTGAATTCAATAATACGGGCTGTTCTAGACAGGAGAAGAAAAGATTGAAGGTTGTGTATAGATACATTGCCAGAGGTATGAAGGACCTCATATGACTGTTTCCGAAAAGTTGCTCCAAGAAACCAAAGAATGGTACAGCTCTTTATTAGAGTGATACTTTATGACATAGTACTTTAAATCTAGCACAGTGACAGGTTGCATAACAAACTCAGCTGGGTCCAAACTCAACTAACACCAATAACTATACCAACAGTAATTTTTCAGTTTTTTTTTTTTTTTTTTTTTTTTTTTTAAGGTAAAATTTGCATGGTATAGTAGACAGAACTTTAGGGAACCAGTACACAAAACACATTTTTTTTTTATGTACTGGTGCCTGATATTGCCTCATACCTGTTTTTATGCAGCTAAATCTTGTACCCTTTCATCTTTTTTCAGATCATTTCTGCTCTATTAATGTTTAGAAGTGGTGGTAAATTCATGTCGAAGGTAAATGGCGACACGCTTGGCTAGACCTGATAACTCCTTTAAAACTCTAAGAATGTTAACTTTCTTAAGTCAGAAGTAATTCACTTAGGCTATAGTTATTTCACTGGTAGAAAGTTACAGGATGGCTTGTTATTATGGATAACATTGGCGATAAAATCATTAGAAAAATGCTTCTTGAAAATCAGCTTCTTAATATACGGTCAGTGTACGTAGTCTCGGCCAGCCATTGTCTTGCTTTTGTAGAGTCAAGCTAGGCTTTAAAGAGCTTCCCAGCCTTTTGTAAGATATTTTTTTGTTCTTGTTACATATCTTGCTTGATTTCTCATCTTTTTCATTCGTTTCTTCTTCTTTGTCTAGTCTCGCTCGTGTTTATGTTAGTGCTCTACCCCACACATCCGTCAGTCTCGCTCCTCCCTTCTCATTTCTCTCCTTCGTGTCTTACCTACTTCTCTTGTAGGGTTTTCACTGGTACATAATTGGTTCTTGGTCATAAGGTTTAATTATATTTTGTCTCATTATGTATGAGTTTATTGTCTAATATGCAACGTCTGATCAAGCGTTTGAATAAAATACTTTGAAGAGCTCTACTGCAGCTTGTCTAAAGTTAATTCAAATACTTTACATACACTTAACTTTAGTTCAGTTTTGCTCCAGTATTCAGTACAGCTTTTGCCTTGTTAGATTTTCTCAAATCTGGTTTATGTTGGTTTTGTTAGTGTTTATTTAATTAAAAAATATATATTTTCAGCAATCACTGCGTTCCAATTGCGTTCGCGTTTCTTAAAATATGCTCAGCTCTCCACATCAACACGAGCTGAATGTAACAAGTTCTTATATGAACATGTTGGGTAGGTTGGGTTGGATTATTTATTCATTCCTTTTCCTGCCCACTTATTACCTTTCCAGGTCACAGGGGTCTGCTGGTGCCTATCTCCAGCTTACATCAGGCGAGAGGCGATTTTTAAGAAGACAAAGTGCAATAATTTATTTTAAAAACAAAGTAGAAAAATCTGGTGGATCTTACAAGTGACGAATCGTACTAGAAAATATTTATTCAGAATTTATTGTGACTACTCAGATGGGATGCGGCCAGGGTGTTCAAGGGCTTATATGCTAGCAGCAGTATTTTCTATTCAATGCAATCTTTTACTCAAAAACAAAAACTGTGCAGTGAGGTTAGGATTGGTGTAATATGATTATACTGTTCTCACCAGAAGAGCTGTGTTCTGAACTAAATGTAACTTATTTAAATAATGCCAGGAGAATGCTATTCGCTAATCTTAATTGTGTTTTGCTCTAGGTTATGGAGGCCAAGACTTACTAAAAGCTTTAATGGCTTAGTGACACTCAGAGCACTCTAGATTGGACAGAAACCCTTCTAATGCAAAAAAGCACATTTTTTTAACCTATTGCATAATCGTTACATGCATTATTTTGCACATTGCCTAACAGAGGGCTCTAGCATTCAAAGAATTGCAGCCCATCTGTATAGAGATTTCTAGAGTCTACGCTCTCTCAGCAGGGCATTTACTGCTAGATTTATGCCCTTCACAGGTAGGTTGGCTTCAGTTAACTCTTTGTGCACTTGCATTGCGGAACCTGGAGCAGTGACCTTGTCGTATGGTGCTATTATCTGAGCAATAGATCTGAGTGTGTAATATTAACCTCTGGCAGCAGCCTGTGGAAGAGCTAGACAGAGACAAACGTCCTCACCCAAAGGAAAAGAATTGCTCCAGTCTCAGATGGAGGGGAAAAAAAGAGAGAAAAATATAGGATGGATGGCAGCGACTGGGGACAGATGTGCCGAGTGATGATTTATCTGACTGCCTCAGTCAGTTCCCAGGATGCCTCAGTGTAGCTGGAGTTATGCTTGCATGGGATAAACACATTAAGCGGCCAGTTAATTAAAGGGGCTGCATGGGTGACCCGGGACCTTCTTGGATTTTATTCTTCTGGCTATGGACTAAATACTGTATACAATCTGTGTTTGTAAGATTGTGTAGGTACCAAATGTAGGTCTAAATATTTTAATGGTTGAAAAGGGATTTTTGCAGAAGGTTTTTTTTACAAATCTATGTTTAATGCACGGGTACTCTAAAATATGTTTTACGGGCTAAGTCTAAGTATTGACATACAAGCAATGACTAAAATAAAGCTGAGCGAGCATGTTATCATTCACCCAGACTTTTATGTTCAGACAGAACATCTGAATGAGTCAGAGGAGAACTGAGTGAAAATGTTGTGGTCAGAGATGTGTGGAATCAAAGTGACTCAACATAAATAGAAGAATACTGCCTATCAACCCAGAAACGCCAACAATGAATGTGAAAGCACTTTGGTACCACTTTTTGGCTTTTCCTTTAAACCCCAGTTTAAACCTCAAATACAGCCGTTTCCGTTAAGTCCATGACATGGTTTTAAAGTACTTGTGACATTGATGGTCATTACCAGCATTTGGATCATACATCGGAATATAGTCCTATAAAATTCCTGACTTTGCATAGGTGTACCTGTTAAAATTTATTCTTGTTTATAGGCTTTTCTTATTGTGGTTGACTGCATTCTTTGTAAAAACTTAAATTTCTGGAAGCAAAGCTTTACAGCATTTTCAAACCTGCTTGCACAATATTGTATATTATGGCACAATAAGTTCTTCCAAAAATTTTCTTCCTTTTTCTTCATTTAATGCACATTTTTTTTTATATTTAAGAGATTAATTTTCTCAATTCATCTTCCAACATATACATTTTCAGAATGATTTAACAGTAAATAGTTTTGTAAAAAGTAAATAGTTTTAATAGTTAACAAACAAATATATGTAAATTCTTTAAAGCTGTCTTTAAAACACTACTGGTTTTAATCGTGTTATAGTAGTTTAATGCTAAAAACATTATAGTGGGTTTTTTTTATATGTGATTGTTATCACATTAATGGATTAAAGTAATAATATTGAAACATTGAAAGAATATCAAAATGAAAGTGTCAATATTTAAAATAGAATTACATCTATGTAATATTTAAAATATTAATTATACACCAATCCAATAACCAGCACCTTGCAGCATATCTTATTGCACTCCTTCATTCAACAAATCACAGTACCAAAAACCTGCCTCATGAGACCCATTTCGGACAGGACTAGTTTCTGTTTCTCAGATGTACTTTGTATTTTTAATCCTTTCAGAATGAACCTCTGAAAAACTACTCAGAGCAAAAGTTTTTCAGCGAATCTCTTTTAAAGATTTTCTGTAAAAATCACACACTTGTTGGTCTTCAGAATCAGCAGAAAATCAGAAGATTTCTAACTGAAACATTGTTTGGAAAACTAGTCCCTTCTGAATCTGGCTTTACATACCCAGCACCTTCATTTTAACAGGTTCTGGTCTACGCTTCACTATCTGCCATAGACTTTTGTTTGCTCATGAAAACACTTACGTCCTACATCCCAGTGGTGATTCCTGGAACGTCCTGGTTCTCCAAAATATCCAAATTTCCTCTTAAACCTGGTACATAAATATTCTTTTAAGGAAAGTTATTGTTAACACGGTTATGATAAATCAGTTTCTTTAACTTGGAACTATATGACCTTTTTTACAATGGTTCTTGTGTTGATCACACATGTATTATTGTCAAATTATAACCTGTTGTACTATCAATATTGCAAAAACAATCAACAATGGTGTGGTAAAGTATTCTACTACAATGTGATGGGTAACCAGCTATTTAAAACATTAGGCTTGGGTGAAATGAGGCGCCACTAAAAGAGAACATGAATTTATAGAGCAACCACTCTCATGCTTCCCCTGTCATGCCCATTTACTGACTGATGTTTGTGTACACTGCAGTTAATTGGTTAGATGACAGCAAATTGCCTGATTAGCATTTAGTGCTCTTCCATTGAGCAACCAAATCTTCTTTGATTGGAAACTACAATAACAGTTGTGCTGCCAGCCGCCTGTCTGGCTACACTGCCTGACCTTGTTTGTTCACGCTGCCCGAGGCTTGAATCCTGGCCCGTATTCCGCTGTGCCACTGAGTCTCGGGCACTAGGGTCAGTCCAGCTGCTGTCCAAAAGGGTCAAGGGCTACAGCCACTTGACCTCATTATGGTTCCAGTGACGACATGAGGCTTCGAGACTTCTGAACCCAGTGTTTTTCAGATGGCTAGGGATGGCTATGTGGCGTCTGGGCACTTTGTATTGGCCAATCGGGAGCTCTGGTTCTCCACTGACCCTTTCTTAAGGGGAAGGATTGGTGCAGAAGGTGTTATTTGTGTTGCTTTTTCCTTGAACTCTCTGTAGAGGTCAGTGGATGTAAGATAACACTTTGAGGTGTTGACATTTTCAAGATTTAAAGGGACAAATACAGACATTTTTTTCAGTTCACAGAAGTTTACTTCACTACATTTTGCCCATACATTTGTTCAGACATCGAGATTCTTATGTATCGTTACACAATAATAATAATAACAAAGAATTTTATTTATTATTTGTCTCAAATGCCACTTTAAGTTAAACATCTCTGTGAGCCATTCCACTAAATGGGTGGCATTTACTTGTTTTCAATTGTGTTGTTTTACTTGATTTCAAAAGCATACTTTCTAGTACTCTAAATGGGTATTGGTCTTAAGTAACTTATTTAAATGTTTTATGAGATTTAGAATCAAAAGATGGGTGCCACTTTTTTTTTCTTGAAACGAACCCTCTTGTTTTTCTTTGTATAAGGAACAGGAATAAAAGTAACAGGACTGAGTTTGTAGCAAAGTATCAGCAAATTCAGGCTAAAAAGCGACATTGTGCACATGATTATAGAACCAACCTAGAATGGTTTTAAATGACACTCCAATATATCATCACAAAATCATCAAATACGTAAATAAGAAATTGAGAGAACTTACCGTTGATCTTCCCATGGCCTGCTAAAGATCCAAGTGATGCAACTTCTTGCTGAAAAACTGACTTCCGCAGTATTTCAGGAGGGTGATGGATTAGGGAACAAGTAAAAAGCTGGGGACATGACTAAAATATTTTCTAAGCGTAAATCTATGAAATTATAGATATTTGTGTAAATAAATGTATTTGAAACAAACATTATACATGGATTTACTTAACAATGCAAAAGAAAGTTTCTTCTTTTTAATAATCCTATGTGTTATATTTTAAGGTGGAGTGTAGCATCAGTGACTGGGGACAAGCAATACATGCTATAGTAATAATAAGGATCTATTTATAAAGCAATTTTTATGCTTATTCATACATAGAATGGTGGAATGGCCCATATATGTGGACAAGATTCTGGTTCAATTTTAATTATCAAAACTATACATAGATTAGGACAACCCATTTTTAAAAACCTTTTTTTGTGGAAAATCTATTTTAAAAACTTTCATCGAGTAAACAATGAACGGTGTTAAATCAATATCAACCCTATATAAACACTACCTATATGTTACATGTAATTAACATATAATTTATTTTTAACACTGCTTGGGGGGTAATTCAACTTACATAGTGATACATTTAACATTGGGGCAGTGTTTATATAGAGCCACTACACACTACAGGTGTGTTGATTTAACACTGATCATATAGCTGCGATAGAGTGCATATGCATGAAGGAAACATTAAACTTTAGTTTAGAAAGATGTCTTTGTTTATTTACTGATCCCAACATAAAAACATTTTTTATTTTATTTTAAACATCAGTGTTTTGAGTTTGAAGCTGTGTTGCCTGGTGTGTTCTGTTTCTCCAGATGGTCTGTTTGCTCTGTTTTAATCTGCTCTGCCCAGCCACTCTCTAAAGACCTGGAACACAATACATTCCAAGCTTTGAGTTAATCTCCTGTAATTTGGATTCATAATGTGTGGGCTTTCCACCGTCACTCTTCAACTTTTTTGTTGAGTACTCTCCGGAGTGCACTGAAGGGTTACATTTTAAGGCCTCTTATGGTGGATAGACAAGAGAAGTAGTTCCATGGAAAGGATTCAACTGGATTCTTGAGATTTGTTCCCATTTCTTCACATTTTTTCACTCTCATATTAAAACACATTTTATAAAAATAGATTACTTCCACGTGTTCTACTGTAATTAGAGGATAGAGGCTGCTTGAACTAATGGCCAAAGTGGGGAGTTGTAGGTATAGAAATAAAACTAACAAATAAAGCTGTCCATTTGAAGCCAAAGTGAATCTGCAATTCATCAACTGTAGAAAAAAATGTAAAGCCCAGGTTTTTTATGGCTTCGGATTAGGGCTGGGCGATATATCGATATTAAAAATATATCATTATATTTTTAAACGAGATATGAAATTTGACCATATCGCATATATCGATATAGGCTGCGTAGTTCAAACTGCGCTGTGAGCAAACTGCTTTAACCCGGAGCTCTCAACACTACTTCGCGCGCCCCTGGCCACGCCCCTCCTCTTTCAAGCACAGAGAGGGGAGGGGCTGGACTCTGGAGCAGACAATCCGCCGGCACTCTTCAACAAACATGGAGAAAGCAACAACATCTGCTGAGCATGCGGAGAAATTAGTTGGTAAACAAAAAAGTAGCGGCTCAGTAATATGGAGATGGTTCGGATTCAAAGTTTCTGATGAGAAACAAAACCATGTCATATGTAGGGAGTGCCATAAAGAAGTTACAGCCAGGGGTGGAAGCACTACAAATCTTTTTCACCATCTAAAACAATGCCACAAACTGCAGTATGAAGAGTGTGTGAAACTGCGCGCTGCCGAGGCCCCAGCTGCAAGCCAACCGCAACCCGCAAAAGCTCCAGCCCTGACACAAAGCTCCCTTCAAGCTTCATTTTCCCGCGGTGTACCGTTGTTGTGCCATATTTCGACTCCCCGGCAGATTTCGACTCCCCTCTTGCGTGAACGTGCATTCAATCACGTGATTACACAGACTAAGCCAATGAGAGTTCACATAAAATGTTTACTCATGAAAAAGTTTTAATTTTTATTTTGCTTATATGCCGCGTAGATGTCAAATTTACTTGTAACACATTGTAAAACTATAAATATTGTTTAAAAAGTTTAAAAGAATGCAATCGCCTAAGTTGCTTACAGCATTGAATATTTTAATAATTTATGAATGTACAGCATTATACAAACTTTAGATTTTTATATTTTATTTGCGTATTCAAATATATTTATATTTTATTCCCAAAAACAAGGGAACAGCTGAGTATTGTTTCATCTGGCCAGTTTAAATAAAACTACTTGTGAAATGTCATATTTGGGTTTGACTGTGACTAAACAATTGCTCTCACTTTTTGATAAAAATATCGGGATATATATCGTATATCGATATTCAGCCTAAATATATCGGGATATGACTTTTGGTCCATATCGCCCAGCCCTACTTCGGATGGATCCATCCTCTTGCCGTTATCGTTTTCATACCCATCCATCAATCCTTCAGTCAAGTGAACAAAACAGCTCCTTTAAGGAAATGCTTTGTTTTCCATTAAAATGGGAAGATGGGACCTACTTCACATACTGGACACTGCAGTATTTCCTATCCTAACAAACACAGGGCACTGTTCTGTTCTTTAGACAGATGTTTTACTTTTAAAGAGCATTCCTTTCTTAGTATATTTATTTCGGACGATTTTACATTTTTGGTAAACCTTTATCTTGAAGCTAACCCTAACTACTAATCTGGGGCTAGGTGGCAAAGCATGGATGCCCAGACTTAATTGCTTTCAAATGTGAACAATCAGTTGGGATCACCAAAACTTGCACTGCTCCTTGGTCCAAACATGAATGAGACTTTAGAAAATCCTTTAAAATAAGTTTGTAAGCCATATATATTTACATATTTAAGTGATTAAAAAACTAGTTTGCAGTGTTGTTGTGCCCAGGGTTTAACAAAATCGCCTGGATTAACAAACCAAAATCCATCTTGTTGACGCTGCTGGCACTGTGATCTTCAGAGGTGAATTTGTTTGGAGTAAAAAGGAAAATGGACAAAGAGGCACCAAACTGTTTGAGGGAAGCATATTTCAGGTGAATCTAGATGTAAAGGAGCAAGGACAATATTAACCTGAGATATTTATTAATATTTATTAACTCTGCAAGACAAAGAAATACAATTTATGCTGTCGCTTTTGGTATAAAAAATGAGTGCCTTCTAATAGTAAAAGAAGGGATAACCCTTGGAAGTACAAGACCTGTGACGTTGGCTCATGTTTTCCAAATTCTGGCACACAAGGAAACAATGTAACAAAAATGCTAGCAACTGTGTATAAGGTTTATAATGCCTGATTTTTATAAAATTTTCACATTGTTTTGACCTTGTCTTTGCTTTTTGGGGGATTGCAAAAATTTTATTTTGTCTCAACACTTAATTTTTGTTATAAAACATAAAAAAACAAAATTATAGATTAATGTAATGGAAGAATATGCAAAAAAAATACATATGTACATACATGCATACATACATACATACATACATACATACATACATATATATATATATATAAAGCATTGGGACAGAAAAGGGTTTTAAAGGTAATTTATTAAAGAAAATTGTAAAGTAGTAAAAAGTAAAAAGGCCCTTCTAATGGTTAACTGAATGTGGTGAAGCCAATGCTTATTCTGCTTTCATCCTCGTCTTCTGGATGGACTCTGACAGGTATTACAGAAGCCATAGGGCACAATGTTTATTTGCATAAGAATTAATACATAATTAACATTAATTAAAAGTTCAACATTTATTTCCGTGTTGATAAGCTGCTAATTGAGAGGCTGTTTCAATGGTTCTGATTCATATAATCAGGTTAGAAACACATCACATCTGCTTCCCCGTCCTCTGAAAGTGGCTATTTTGAAAGGAATATGGCTCATTATTTTTATTTTTGATTTCCGCCATGACTCATGGCCAGCTTGGAAGATGCATGCTGACTCGCTCTCAAAGTCAATTTATCATTTGTATATTTTTTTGTGATATTTTTAACTGCGCTATCGCGTCTGAGCAGTAAATCATCAGCATTAATGTGCAGGGAAAACTTGTATACAACCTGCTTCTCATGTGTGTCCTTTGCTATCACTTGTATTATGCGTGTGTGTCTGTGTTGTGTTAGTGTCTTGTGCCAATGATGCTCTATAAAACTATCGATGGAACCAGATCGCCACCCAGTGGCCAACTGCACAACAGTTGACTAAAGTCATCTGCAGAGTATATCAGAGAGTGACAAAACCTTTCATAATGAGACCGAAGATGTCAAACTGTGAAATGCAGTAGTTTTCTTTTGGCCAAAGCAGGCAGGAGTGTTAAGTGATGTGTGCGTGTGTCTGTGTGTGTATATAGAAGTAGATTTTTTGGGGGGTATTGAATAGATGCATTGTGTGCCAGTCAGAAAAGGGTAAACGTTGAGCTGCGTTTCAGAGGATGCCAGGCAGCTGTCAGGTCTCTCTCTCTCTCTCTCTCTCTCTCTCTCTCTCTCTCTCTCTCATACACACACACTGTCTCTTTTTCTATTGAACAAATCCTCTTTGTTGCAGTTCAGTAGGAGATCTGGAAGCAATTATTATAGTCTTTTTTTTCCATATTTTTTCTGTGTGTGTATGTCTTAGTGTTTCTTTGATTATTATTATTATTATTATTATTATTATTATTATTATTATTATTATTATTATTATTATTATTAGACCACGATGTTGTTGAACATAAATGTTTCCATTTTTTGGTGGTACTGTACTGTAAATATAATGTACTGTTAACATACTGTAAAAAAATAGACTGATTTGTACCACAGTGTGATTTTTTTTGTAAGACTTCACACCAAAGAAAAGAATATGTACCAAAAAAACCTTGCAGCAGTCATTTTTAGCAAATCATACTGTTACATCCAGCAGCTTGCATTCTGTTAGGTGCTGGCTGTAAACCTGATTGAAAGCCATCATGGTGTGCACAGCCGTCCAGTGCCTTCAATGTTGTGTACTTGGTGGATGTGATGAACATGCCAGTCATTCCAAGACAATAGAGTGTATAATGATTCAGAGTACATCAAAAACTTTAGCAGAACCAAAGGTGTGCTGCGACCACCGTTCAGATGATCTCTACCCAGAAAACATCTGCTGAAGAGGAGCTAGAAGACATTTTAGAATTAATCTTAATTACAGATTTAATTAGCTGTGTTTGCCTGCTGCTAGAAGACAGTTAAGGTAATTGCAAGTGTCTGGCAATTAAGAATGTGGAAATGGGAAATGTTTGTCGTTTCTGGGTTCAACCGATCAGCTATTCAATGGCCAGTGCACCATTTCCCACTATAGACAAAGTACATAAGTCTAAAGTCAATCCTGGAGGGCAGCAGCCCTGCACTTGTTACTTCCAACCATGCTTCCCCACACATACCAGTCAAGCTACAAACAAACCAAGAGGAGCTTGAATCTTAACTGCACAGGGCTGCGGCCGTTGTAGACATGCATGAGTCACTTCAGTCCCTACAGTGTTCTCTACAGGGCTGGTTCTTACCTAGAGCATCAAATGGAGTTCAAAAAGTGACTGTCAGCTTTTATCAGTGTTCTGGCTATCAAACACATTCTTTTTGTTGCATACAAATAGCCAAAATGTTTCAATATGTTCCCCCATAAGACTGAATTTGGTCAGGGGTTTATTAAATGATTATTTTCTAGAGACCCACTAGAGAACCACTTCTTCTGGTCCTGTGTTTCGATTGCAGCTCTATCCAATAAGACAGAAAGAATCAAACAATAAGGTTCTTGAAATCTTTATGAATTTGGTTTTATCCTGTAGGACTGAAGTAGATTTAATTTAAATCCTTCAAGATTCAATGTTGATTAGTTTAGAATTGGTTCCAAAAATTTTAGGAATTTTCATTTTATCTGGTTGGATTTTATGTAATACTTTGAGGATTTAACTTGATCCTTGAGGAATTGATTGTAAAATCAAAAGACTAGAAACATAGAGTGTCTCTCTTTGTGTGAAGAGAGATAATGTGAACACGAGTGTTCATGGATTTAGGATCACTTTATTGTCATTTCCATGTTTTCACATGTAAACAAAATAAAAAAAAAATGTACCAGGTTGACAATGCACATGAGCGTCACTAACTAAAAACATCTGCTCCTTAAAATACTACCCAGTATTAGTAATTAAAAGTAATATTAGACAAACCTAAGCCACATGCTATCTAATGTTAATAGCTGTGGGTGACAGTGTGTTCTCACTATGTCTTAGTTAGAAGGTTGCTGGTTTGAGGCCTGATGGGGACCTAGATCAGCTTGTCTGAGATGTCTATAATTAAGAGGCTTGAATTTCCCTGTGAGGCAACTGCCACATTGGGCAAGCCTCTTTGGGCGTAGTAGCATGTAGCTTTCCTGTCTAGTAACGTCATATAAATAATGTTTAACTATGGCCTCTAAAAACATATAGCCATTCTGTTCCACTAACGGATCAATATTAGGCTCATCTTCTGTGAAGCTGCAATGAAGAATCTGCATAAAATTGGTATATAAAAGATTTTTATATATAACGTATATAAAAGACGATAGACTTTCTCCTACCTTGCTGTTTTGTAGTTCTTTCTTCTGCCTGATTTCACTAATTTCTTTCAGGTGTGGTTATCTTTCCAGCTCTCTCTCCTTGATTGCTTTGAGCTTTTCTTCAGGTGTGCCCCGTTCTGCTCTTTTACAAGGCTTATTTCTCTGTAGGATCATGGTGTTGATCAGGACCATTTTTAGGCTGGTTTTGTTAATCCAGTTCTAATCTGAGTTTCCTTTGTTAGCATAGATCTTCTCAGTTTTTGTAATTTGAGGTTTTCTCTACAAAAGGCTGATTTAGTTTGCTCCTGTTGTCAAATAAAGTGACCATTTGAAATGTGCATCTAAATTCTGCCTTTTTCACTCGCCGTGAGCTCATAACAATTTTTTTAATAGTGACTGGGTTTTGTGACCAATTTGGTGATTTGTTTGTTATTTTTGCGGTTTCAATTTGATTTCAATTCGGTATCGATAAGCTATAAATATTTCATTTAAAATGTCATGGTAAAATGATAAAATGCTGGAAACTGAAACTCTCCTGCTTCAGTTTACTACTGAAATACACATCTACATTGATAATAGGGTGCACACCAATTGTTAATTTTAAACAACTTTTATTTTAAGGAGAGGTGAATATTCATATCCTCTTACGAGAAGTATGCGTATTAAGAATGGAATCAGGAATCAATATTGTTGCGTTAAACTGAAGATTGATTAAAATCTCAGAATCACATTTTTTTTTACTCAGCCCTAATAGTAACCCTGTGTGAATTGGTGAACTGTTAAACTTGAGCTTGATAGACACTAGCAGAACTGTCTTATCCTTGAAAATTTTTGTTTAAATATTTTAGACAAAACTCCAATAAAGATTTGCACTTTTTCCAATCAAATCCATTATATTTGCTTTACTTTCTTTACTTTTTTCTCTCTTCTTTAAAAGGGTTTAATCTTCAAATATTAATTGAAAGTAATTTAGATAAAATAAATATGCTAACTGATGGAAACAGAAAGTTTCAGAAAGTCTACATGCAACATTTAGCAAGGTTCATTTTCACACTTTGTTCGTTCAGAATCTGTTCATTACTCTTTGTAATATTGGTGAAGGAAGATTGTGGAAGCTTTCTGTGCCTCGTGTTTGTTAATGGATCATTCACCGATGAACCAGTACACGGTCCTCTGTGAGAACGATCTGTCTGTGTTCATGATGCTGGAGTGTGAATCCTCAGCTGGCTCTTCGATGACTCACAGTGACACCAGCGATGGAGCACAGGATCAATTGGCACAAAAGAGACTTCATTTCATCAGACATCACTAGAGGAACAACCTGTAGCCATGGAGACAAGACACTTGCTGCTAGTTGTCATGTTTCATAGAGGCTTCGTCTTAGGTTTGCAGAAACGGCAATTTTCATGCTTATGTATCTGTAAGTTATTTTCATTAACTCACATACTCAAGTTTAACTAAAGACCAAACAATGCGTCTAACAGGTTTTAAGGGGAAAATTAAATGGTTTTTTTTTTGTTAATTTGTTTACTTTACTTGTTGAAGTATAAGGATATAAAGATTTGTACATAAAAAAATCCCTTTTTTAACTTTTCCTGAGGTGAGCAGGGACCTCTCTAATAGGTAGATGGTTTACATTTTCATAATGTACGTCATGAAGTTCTGAAAATAACACATGCCTTTATAGGTCGAACTCTTTTAGAATCCTAAAACTTAAGGATAGGAAAGAATAGAGTAGCTTTGGGAAGCACACACAGAAACTCCTTTCCCATGTTCTCGTTCTCCCTCACACATATCTACAGCACACAAATGGTGGAAATGTTCTTTGAGAGCAACACAACAATATTTACATTTATGTATGTGGCAGATGCTTTTTTTTCAAAGCCACTTACGTTTTGATAGAAAGAACACTTTTTTTGTCAGCTCTTGCTTTCCCTGGGATTTTAACCCACAACCTTTCCATTGTTAGTGCAATGCACTACCAGCTGAGCCACAGGAAAATACTGGCCAGTAGAAAATTACATTACAAAGTGCATAAATATGAATAGTTATAAATTTTAAATAGGCAAGTGGTAAAATCTTTTGAAAGTAATACTGTTTGGTGAAACACGGCTGATGATTTAAAAAATGGCATTAATAATGTATTAATAATACAACCAATACAGTAATGCGTTATCTTCACCTGGTATATATTTGTTTTACATTATGGATAAACAATAGGGGTGTAACAATATAACCTGGCACAATATATCGCAATATGTCACAGAAAGTATCATGGAATTTCTGGGACACATCACCTAGGAATTAAAATCTCATATTTAAGTGATGGTGTTTCTAGCCACTTCTGAAAATTCTTTTAGTTGTCATTCTGTTTGATTTCATATTTACTTGTACTTAATGTTTTTAACTCACATTTTAAATGTGAAACAGTAGGAACGTTTAAAATGGGCTTTCTCCATCACTTTAGAGTAAAAGAGAGGACCTAATGCAGACATTAGCGCTGCCCCCTAGTGAGTGGATTACATTAACTGCTTTAACACAAATCAAACTAGACTCTAACCATCTTAGCTTTGTGACGTAATATTGTGAACTGTCTGAAAAACGTAAAAAAAACTATAGAAAATTGTAATCCTGACATGGGTTTGTTAATATTTGACTATATACATATTTTAAATCACATGTTGAAAGGATGCTCCTGTGTTTTAACAGATTTTTGTTGATGATGCATTTTATTTATGATGAAAATTGACTTTATAGCTTTTATGTTTTGCTGATACAAGACCATTGCCAGACTAGATTATCCTCAACTCGGTCCATTTCAACATCCCAATCAACCAAACTGTCCACTTCCCAATAATCCAAGCTCAGTCACATCAAATTTCAATTCTTCCTCACTTTTCTCACTTGCTAAAATCCAGTCTTGCCTTAGTCCAGTTTGATTAGGCTATTGTCCATTGCCTGTGTAATTGTGTACCAGACAACTTCATGTGACATGCCACATTTTTAAAAATGGACAATCACATTTTTTAAAATGACAAATTGTTTTGTGGATTATGCAAAGGAAGCACTAGCAACTTTCTTCATAGCCATGTGAAAGCTCTTGGGAAAAGTGTGTTTGTGTGTGTGTGCAGAGGATTAGACGCTTTAATGACAGACCATTACAGGCTCTCTCGGGCTTATCATCTGACCTCTTCTTGATGGGAGAGTGTGTGTTCTCTGAAGATTACTGGAGCTTTTGAAATGCTAGATCTGCCTTTACGTCTGTCATTTTCTCCTTTGTGGCCCTCCAATACAAGCCTTTAACACATATTCTGTAATCCAGGGCACCTGACCTCTGTAGGGTCTCACTGGGACTGTTGACATTTGAGAGCAGGGTTCGAGCACCGCTTTGAAGATTGCCCAGCTTGATGTTTGTTTGCCTTACTGTTGGTGAGACAGAAGCTGCTTGATTTAAGCAACCCATCCCATCTCCAGGCAGCTGTCTGTTGAGACTTATGGTTTTCTGAGTTGTACAGAGTTCAACTGAGAGATTACAGCCTGTGGTAGTGGGGTACTGTCAGATATAGCTTTAAAGATGTCTGTGCCAAGTGTGAAGATCGATAACTATTCTTTGACAGAAACACCATTATTATGCAGACAATAATAATGTGATCATTAAAACTAAGTTACAGTACATTTTAGATTTTGCAATAAATATATTAAAAATACACAAAAACCAGAGTATAGTATGTATGTGACAAATGTAAATACTAGTTTCAATCTTGTACAATGAAGTACAATCTTGGCTGTGTCATTTTCTGATTAACTTGTAAATGCACACGCACACATATACTGATGCAACCAACAGCTCTTGCTCCCTGTGTAACTCTGTGACCTAAACTTGCCCCTTTAAAATCTTGAATAATAAGCAAGTCTTTGGATGTTGTCAGACAAACAGGCCCTGCTGTGTTGCATGGCAACAGAGAAAGAGAGGGGGAGAGAGAGAGTGGGAGAAAGAGAGTACGAGAAGATGATCTGAGGTCTATTCGAAAGGGTGAAGTGTCACACAATTGATCTCTTTCTTTCTGCCAACCGATGGTGGCTATATCTGATGTGGTCATCCAATAGACTTCATGCAATAGTATGTGTCAGAAAAATATAGAGGGAAAATCCATGTATTTCTTTTGAAAAAACAAAACATGTTAATGTTATGTTAGTTCACATTGAGCAGATTCCAATCACTCACCATGCAGCTGAACATCTTTACCTCATTATTCAATAAAAGCGCAAGCTTTTCCAGCATCCCTTGTCCAACGTCAATGTCTTTTCCCTGCGACTTCCTGGACACCTTTACATGTTCCCTACGATCTCTGTGTGAGTTACCTCTTCAAAAACTTTCAGCTGTACTCTGCTATCATTTCAAGACACCTTGCTCTTACCTGGGTTTAATCCTTTCCATTGTATTGACGATCTCCATCTTGGGTTGTCGGGTTGAGTGATTCTTACGCTATCACCCAAGATGGGTCTCTTTTCAGCACTTCTATCTGATGTTGATACTCACCTGTGACTAAGCACGGCAAGCACGGCCAGGGAATGCTCTAACTGTACATGAGTATTTATGAGCTGCTTCACATTGACTATATATGGTGTGGACGATGCATGTTGGGAAACCTATACATACTGAACTGCGCACACTTGTGTCCAGTCTGTGATTAATAAAAGGAAGATTGCTTACAGGTGTGTATACGAACGGTTTTATAAATTTGACAATTATTTTTGTTTCACATGGAAATTAGATTTTTCTGACGTACATTTAGTTTTAGTCAGGAGTCTACGCACTTTTTTTTTATAAATGAGACCCCTGAATTCTTACCTGTGGATTACACTTACCTGATCCTGTCAGCGAAGAAACTCTTGAGTGATCGCGTTATATTGATACTCATTGTTAAATACAGTTTTAACATTACGTCATTGTTCTACCTCTTTGTACAGTCACCACTGAAACATGACACACACACAAAAACTGTATTTGAATCCAGCTTCTTTGTTGTAGTTGGCGGTGAGCTGGGCAGACAGGGATATGCAGTTTTGCAGGATGACACAAGTTTGATTCCCAACTCCAGCGGCCTTTCCAGTCCCTACTTAATATCTCTTTTGTGTGTTGTTTCCTGTATCCCTCCACTGTCCTTTCTTGAAAGGCATTGGCCAATAAAAATAAATCTGAAACTATATTTCACAAAATTAAAATATCATGACAAAATTAAAATACATTGTTGGCTCCCTCTGTCCCAAACAGGTCAGTTAATTAATGCAGTTAATGACGACTATACAGAAGACCATATTTGAACTCCTCCATAACTATATTAAAACAGCGTTCAGAAAAACGGAAATTGCAGTCGGAATGGAGACAAATGTGACAGGGATGATACATTTACTAAATAAAATTCATGTACAGGTAAATAATTTTAAGAACTTTTTGAAAGCCTCATTGAAATGATCATAGTGTTACAAGCAGTTGATGTGCTAGCCCCAGTCTGGTTCCAGACCCTATCCAATGAGACCAGACAATAAATTACAAGGCTTCAAAGGCCTCCTGAGATGACCCACTGAGACCTCCACAACATTTTCCCACACACAGCTGGTTATGTTGCACGTGAACACTCCATCATTCTCCGTCTTTGACTTCTCCCGAGAATTTTTTTTCCAAGGTTTTGATGCCTGTGTTGAAGATTCCTTGCTACCTTGCCTTATGACCTAACTAACAATATTTTCGTAGTTTAAAGCCAAGCTGCTTTGTTACAGTTTTATTATGGCATGCAGTACTAATAATAGTGATTTGAACTGAAGGGTGAGTAAATGATGACAGGCTTTATATTTTCATTATTTACAATGAAGATTGAGGCTGTACATGAAAAGCAGAACATCAAGAAAGAACACGAAACTTCAGATGATGTCTCTCGAGATTGATGTTTCATTATTAAAGTTAATGTTCCATGATTACCCTCAACTTGCCAGCTCTCACATGCTTTCAAACATGACCGGCTGATGAAAGTGGTTCATTCTTTGCAAGTCCTTTATGCTGCTGGTAATGAAAATGACAAACACGGGCAAACCCGACATCATCGAATCAAAGAGTATGTAAATGAACAGTTCTGAGGAGACACACAGTGCGCACACGCACACACACTCTCCACTTCCTCTTTTATCAGCCACCATGGCCAGCAATTTCAAAAACACGAACAAAAAGACTTCCCCTGGTGGATTCCTAATAATGGTGTACATATTGCTTAAATTGCTCAATCTGCTTGTATATAAAACATCTCCATAAAATTAATCTAGCAAAGATGAGGCAGCTATCAAAGAAACATCCGGCTCATTCACCGAGGGACAATGCAGAAAATAATTTCCCAGAGTTCTCCACTCAGACTGCCTTTGTCATTTTTTCCTGATTTGATCGACTAGTCAGAATAAAACCATTGATTGGCAGTCTTTATTAATATCATCAAGCCCACCTGATACACTTTTTGCCATTTTGCTGCTTCTATAACCAACCTGAGAAAAAAAATTACAAGCAATTTGGTGATCAGCGGCATGGTGGTACAGTTGGTAGCACTGTGACCTTTCAGTTAGAAGGGTGCAGGTTTGAGGCTCGCCTGAGTTTTGCATGAGTTTCCCCCACAAACCCCCAAAATATACATTGGGTTAATTTAAGAATCTAAATTCCCCTTAGGCGTGAATTTGTGTGCTGCCCCGCCTCTCGCCTCTAGGCACCAGCAGATAGAATGTGTTTGGTGAGCAGTCTTTTAAGATAACTTAAGCGTTACTAGCCAAGTTACAAATGTTTATTTCTAAGCAGGTTTTAACATTTGTATACATTGTTAAAATTAATTCTAAGGATGTTTTCTTTCCTATGTCATTTCTGTATGTTATGCTTTTCTGAAATGTTAACATTTGTTTTAGGTAATTCTGAAAATCAAGAGGTTATGCATAATATGCTGGGCAAATAAGCTCTGGTTGGATTATTGGTTGTTATGTTGGTTGTATGGTTAGTTGGTTGGTTGCTATATTGGTTGATCGGTTGGTTGCTATATTGAATGGTTGATTGCTATATTGGTTGGTTGGTTGGTATAGTTGTTAATGTTTTGGTGGATCGGTCAGTCGATTGATTGCTATTTTGGTTGGTTAGTTGGTTGGTTGCTGTATTGGTTGGTTGCTGTATTGGTTGATTGCTATATTGGTTGGTTGGTATAGTTGATAATGTTTTGGTGGATCGGTCAGTCGATTGATTGCTATTTTGGTTGGTTAGTTGGTTGGTTGCTGTATTGGTTGGTTGCTGTATTGGTTGATTGCTATATTGGTTGGTTGGTATAGTTGATAATGTTTTGGTGGATCGGTCAGTCGATTGATTGCTATTTTGGTTGGTTAGTTGGTTGGTTGCTGTATTGGTTGGTTGCTGTATTGGTTGATTGCTATATTGGTTGGTTGGTATAGTTGATAATGTTTTGGTGGATCGGTCAGTCGATTGATTGCTATTTTGGTTGGTTAGTTGGTTGGTTGCTGTATTGGTTGGTTGCTGTATTGGTTGATTGCTATATTGGTTGGTTGGTATAGTTGATAATGTTTTGGTGGATCGGTCAGTCGATTGATTGCTATTTTGGTTGGTTAGTTGGTTGGTTGCTGTATTGGTTGGTTGCTATATTGGTTGGTTGGTATAGTTGATAATGTTTTGGTGGATCGGTCAGTTGATTGATTGCTACTTTGGTTGGTTAGTTGGTTGGTTGCTATATTGGTTAGTTGGTTGGTTGTTATATTGGTTGGTTGCTATGTTGGTTGGTTGCTATATTGGTCAGTTGGTTGGTTGCTATATTGTTTGGTTGGTTGTTATATTTAATGGTTGGTTGGTTGTTATATTGAATGGTTGGTTGGTTGGTTGCTATATTTATTGATTGGTTGGTTGTTATGTTGGTTGGTTGATATATTTATTGGTTGGTTGTTATGTTGGTTGGTTGCTATATTTATTGGTTGGTTGTTATGTTGGTTGGTTGCTATATTGGTTGGTATAGTTGGATGATATGTTGGTTGTTTGGTTGATCGTTCAGTTGTTTGATATGTTGATTAGTTGATATGCTGGTTGCTTGGTTGGTTGGATGGATGGTTAGTTGAACAGTCAGTTGGTTGGTCGCTCTGTTGGTTGGCAGGTTGGTTTGTTTTATGGAAATTAAACAGTCCATAGACTGTATGTTGAAAAGGAGTTCAGAAATAAATCTGTTTCCTTTCAGTTATTGAAAAGCTAATCACTCACAGAGACAAAAAACACCAACATCCTTTAAATGACTTATAGCTTTATTTGGCTAAAAGAATTTTTCTTTTATTATGCCTTTTTTTCTGTCCCAGGGTCGACGAGGGAAAACAGGTGAGCCGGGAACACCAGGATCACCGGTAAGAGCTACTTTATGATGTAACGGCTTGCTGAAGTGATTGAATATCAATCAATTGCTGCGTATGGTAACAGAAATTAAATTTGTTTTGCATAGAATCTTCTTTTAAGAGAACTTGCTGCAATTTTTGAGTTCTGTATACCTGTGTGTTTCCTCGTCCAAATTAAAGTGTAATATTCCTGACACACCCTTGGGGATTTCGTGTTTGAAAACTTGATTTCAAGTAGCTCAGAGGAACACATGAAGAGCAATCTTCTGCAGGAGTGTTTGTCAAGATCCGCATGAGACTCCCAGAAAAGCCTGGTTCCCTGCTTGATTTGTCTTCCTATCAAAGGCATGCCATTAAAAGCATACAGAAGCATGGTCTTTAAAAATCAGGCTCTATCATAAATGTCTTGCATATTGATGCTGCCTTTGGTTTGTGGTTGTACACAACTTTGTAAACACGTTAAGCTTTACCAAGTCTCTTTAAAGTGAGCAATTACTAAAATGACATTGTGAAGGATTGCTTAAAGGAACTCTTTGTTATTTTTGTCCCAGTGATGTTGCTCTAGATACCATTTGGTTCATTAGAAATGTTCTGGTTTACTTTTACATCTTATTAGCATAAACTGCAGTTGAAGCTCAAGACTATTGTTTGATAAATGTGAGGTATAAAAGATGTAGTGATTACTGAGGTTACAATGAAAAAGTAACATTTTTAATCAGAGCTTCATCTGAAAGATTCAAAATTTAGGTGCTTCATTTCTGAGGTGGGTAGGAGGTGGGTAAGACAGCCTCTATTGATCACTAGTATAAAGCAAGACAATAGTGCAAGATTCCCAGTTTGCTCAATTAGGTGTATCTATGTACATTATGCAATGTTAATGGACTTTATTTTAAAATAAGGATATTTCAGTGACAATTTCACAGCAGGGGTCCTTTTTTCAGCATAGCACAGAGCATTCTTGATGTTGAAAGACACGTCAACCCATAGTTGTCCGTGTAAGAGAGTACGGAGGCTGTAATCATTCAAAATGCATGTTTTTGTTGTATTCATTTGTGTTTCGGATCAGAGTTCAATCATGCTTTCACCACAAACAAGCCACTCTAGAGTTCATTTGGATTTGTACCGAGACCGTCTCCTCAAGCAGGTCTCAGAACGCTTTTTCTGGCTTTTGGTCTTATTTTTAGCTTGGATGTTGATTTATAAAAAGAGGTAAAAAGAAAAAACAAACTCTATTTTGAATGAATCTAAACAAGTCAGGTGTAAAAGCGCCCTCAATGACTTCTGTGCCCACGTCCATGTTGTCAGTAAGGGAGCCTCCGGGAGTTTTGGAACATCCTCTGCTGTCAGGAGCTGTTATCTGTCTGGTGATTTACTTGAGCTGATGTGTAAAGTGACCTTTGTCAAGGTGTTCTTGCTGCACTGATCTGGATCAAAAAATTAGCATGTTTTGCATTGTGCTATATAAGAATCGGAAATTTAGTCTTAATTTTAGGTGAAAGAAGGATGTACAATAAATTATTGCAATTTATTTTTCCACACAGGGCCCACCAGGCAAATGTGATGCTGAAGCTGTAAAGGTAAGATTCAGTGTGCTCGTGAAACTCTTGAAATCAAACAAAAATCTGACAAAACTGACTGCTTCCAACATAATTGTTATGATAAAGTGCTACCTGAGATGTTTATACAAGAAATGTTTGCTGCTTGTTTTGAGTGGCAGGTAAATCGGTTACTGGTGGGTGTCCCCACTTTTGGGTTTAGCTATTTCATTTACATACAAACCAATAAGATAAAGTGAATGAAATGGCTTTTACCCTTTGAAGTCTCTGCACGCACCAATTTGTGTACCAATCACAGCGTCTGTTTTGAACTAAGTAGGAATGCCGGCGACACACCTATTGCTTTCAAGTACAGCATGTAGGTTTCAAAAATGTTATTAGCTTTTAGATTTTAATGAACATTACAAGAGTTATTACACATAATTTGTATGTGAGAAAGTACGCAATCGTCTTTCAGTTTCATTTCACAGACCCCAATGGGCGCCATCAGTGCCATCTAGCAGTGAAAAGAAGGGATAACCCTTGGAAGTAGAAAACCTGTGAGATGGCATGTGTTTTTTCTAAGTTCTGGTACATGGGACATGACATTGTTATAAAACAGTTTAAAAATATTTTTACAGTAAAACATTGTCAAAAGGTTGTTTTTGTACAAATTCATGTTTGTTGTGGAATTTTTTGTGAAAAATTATTTGTAAAAAAGAAGCTGGGGTTGTATTAAAACAAAGAAATCAAGCATAGCCACAACAAAAGATTATTTATTTTGAGTAAATTGAAAAGCAAAAAAAAAAAAATGCCCAAAAAGGCTCTAGACTTCTAATCTGTCCAATGTGTCTAATGTGTTGAGTCATGATCCACATAAACATATTTAAATGCATGCAAATTCTAATCATTCTAAGATCTGAAACTAAAAGTCTTAGCTAGTTTTGCTGCGCTTTTCAATACAGAAATTTCAGGAATCTCCAAAATTAGTGCATTTTATGCTAATGTAGATTTCAGACCTACAGTTGTCATAAAAACAGTATCCAGAAATATAAACAATGCAGATGGGCATTTACCGAACAAACAGAAGATTTGTTATCCAACATGATCTTATGAGGTCAGTGGAAACACATGAACTACTTGTCAGTGACCTACTGGGATGTTGAGACACATTTGCTGTCTGTTTACCTCTCTACCTGTCTAACTGTATAAGCTGAGATGAAGTGTTTCCTCTTGTCCTTCTTCGAATAGAGAGGGAAGGACATACACATGCATCCACCGATTGGCTTCTCTCCATCAAACACCGACTGTCTGCTCAGCATGTTAAACTCACACGTACACACGCGCACACACCCTGGATCACCCCTCAGACTGAAGCCTGACAGATGGTAATTATGAACAGTGCTTTTGCAAAAGGTCTGCAATCATTTTCATAAAGCCCAAAGGTGTCATATCTCACCAGGGCCATTGGCAGTGTATGAATATGAATATAGTTTATGAATATATATTAAAGTGAATGATAGAGTGTTTACATACAGATCCTTACCATGCCAGTTCATACCCCTCGTTGACCCAAGCACTCAGGTCATGTGGATGAATTACTTGGCATGCAACACGTTAAATGAATAAAATGTTTGATTCCTGCTGATTTTCACTTTTTGCCCAATGGAAAAGAAACGATTGGTTAATAAATGTAATACAAATAAGATTTTGGTCTTTTAATAAAACTTTATTTTTGAACGCTGAAGTCAGATGTTGTAATGACTTTATTACTTGTTTGATTTAAATTATCCCATTACTAGTAGACACTTAAATTAAAATTATTTGTTCTATACGGTGTGTTTGCTGAGAATATATGTGCAAGTAAAATGCATTGCTTGCTTGAGACGTGAAAAACACACTTGACCTGTTAGCTTTCACTTTCACAGATGGACAATTGATTCAATCTTGAGTTTAATTAAAGTGTTCAAGGATAAGAACAGCCTAAGTTTGATCAAGGCCATTTGTGACGTGTTCTTGTAAACCAAAGAAATTTGTGAAAATGATGGGCAAAGCATATTAAGTCCAAGTTTAAATTCAAGATGTTTTATGCAGGAAGTACGCAGAGATGGTATGCAGCGGGGAAGATTAGTACGCAGTTCAGACTCCAAACGGAAATTAAGGCTAAATCCTGGAAGTACTTAACTTTGATCCAGGTAACAAAGTTTGTGGCAATGAATTACAAACTTAATGCTGCAGGATGTCAAAATCCACTGTAAGTTATGAAAAGTAATCAACATCAGTTGCATAACACAGTGCATGCGTTATGAGCCTGGCCACAAAACAGCATTATTAAAAAGTCAATAATTCACTATATAACTCATCTACATCACAACAGGATCTAATCTAATCTACTTATTGATGCAATATTGATGTCTTAAAAATGTATATTTGCTTCATAATGAGTGATAAAGGCTCAAGACGCATCACGTGACCCGGTATCGCAGGTCAACGTTCCTCCCGTTGGAGTGGAATCCAGGAACTTTCCGCTTTTCACATGCGACCCCATTCAATTCAATGGCTTTTTTGGGTAGTGTGACCCCGCACAATGCATTATAGCCTGGCAGATATTCCAACTCTTATTTCTAGAACAACAAACAGCTGAGAAACCTATGATTGAAGAAACAACTGTGAATCTTGTATAGAACATGATTTTTGTGATGCAAATGCTGGAATTATTCTTTATTATACAATGGGTGATGGATATAGACCAAAAAGTGGTCTATAAATCTGTTCCATTCACACCAGTAACTAATCTCATATTCGTTTAATTTAAAATCACTCCGATTATTACAGATTGTTCAGAAAATGTATGTATGAAGAGATACATACATTAGTGTGTTTATATAACGTCTTTCATTAGAAATCAGTTCTTTCTTCATTTTAAAGATTGTAGGCTCTTGGGTCGAGAATAAAATGAGCTTGTCAGTATTAAGAGTTCAGTTTTAAGAGATACTCTGAGATACTCTACTCTGAGTATATTTGGTCCCACTCAATATAGAGTTAAACAGACTCTGAGAAAGAGTAATTTAATAATCTATTTTCTTCATGTTTTTCCAAATCTGCATGGAAAATGCAAACTAAATATTAATTATTCAGAGAGGGACCAAGTCCACTCCAGAAAGAGTAAAAACAGACAAAAATAGACTGTTTAGTTCAAATAGACTTATTTAAATAACTCTCATTCAGAGTTGGTTTACCTCTATATAGAGTGGGACCAAATACACTCTGAGTAGAGTTAATTTAACTCTTAGGATTTTACTGTGTACAATTAGCATTGTTAGCATTTGAGCATCTTCCCTGACATTGTTCACCCTATAAGCAAAAATCCTGTAAAAATAAGAAAATAAACATATTCAAATTTAATTTTCAATAAGATGTACCTACTCTGTAAATAGATTATATGTAATCAAATGAACTTTAATTGAGTTAGTAACTAAGTAAGTATCTAAGTGCTTAAAATGTAAGTGTTTTCATTCAGTTTTTTTAAGGAATTAAATTATCATAAAAAATAAATAAAGCTTATATTTATGCAATGTTAACATTTTGGGGCCTCACTGTAAAACTATGAGTTAAATTATCTAAACTTTCCTTTTGACCTGTATATGGTGTTAATTCCACCCAGTGTTAACTGTGACCAGTGCTTATATATGACCATCGTAGTGGTAATTTAGCACTGTGAATTTTACTGCCTAGACATTCTATTTGATGTCTAGTTGAAAAAAGGTGGAGATCTGTGGGGGAAATTTTATAATAATTGACGGACCAAAACAATTTTCCTGTTTTTAACAAGGAGAATTAAATATTGAAGAACTAATAATTCATTTGGAAATGTGGGTTTAATTTTGGAAAGGCCTGAAGCTTGTTCGAGCACTGGACACATCATGATTCAACCTGTCTGAGACCTAGAGGGATGTGAGGACAAGGACAAACAGTGTAGACTCATCCATTAGTAATAAATCTAATATTTCTAAAATATTTGATGTAATGTAAGTCTAGAGTTATTTATTTTACTGTGTCTTTGCAATAAATCACTGCATGCATTAGGTCATCTGGAGGGATGCCTGCTTGTACATTTTACATTCATAAGCCACTCGATTAAAAAAAAAAACACAGTTTAAATCAATCCCATTTTCCTTATGACAAACTTTAAATGTCTGAGTTTCCCGTGTCCCATGTCTGAGGTTCTGGCTTTTTCTTTCATAGTCAGCCTCTGTTGTTTAAAATTGTTCTGTCTGTCAGTGTTTGACCTTCCTGTGGTTCTTTCATAGGACACAAAATGCCTTGGGGTATCTGGTATTTTTGCCTGGCCCATGAGGAATGCAAGAACGATAAGATGGTCAATCATAAAGGCTGCTGGCTGCTTTCTTAAACCACCCTTGAAATTCTGGTCTATTGCTCAGAGGTTTTTCAAACCCCAGAGACCATGGAGGAGGACATTTGTATTTCTACAAACTCTTTATTTTAGCTTAAAGTTTTCATTTCCATTTGTTCTGTGTTCTCATCACAGGTCTCCGCTTCCCTTATTAGTCCTTGTCAATCACTGATTCTACTCAAGCTTATTATTGGCAATACACTATTCAATTTGTATTAAATAGTGTAAGAAATGAAAAGTGAGCAGACAAGAAAAGCAAACATAAAGCCCCCCAAAATAAAAAAACGGCAAAACAAATGAGTCATACATTTAACCTCAAGATGATTCAGAGGGTGGAACATCCTGTCAACTGTTTAAAGTGAGTTAGGGGCAATGCCTATGTAACACCTTATAAACTAATAATTATGTTTATTTGTGCTCTAAAAATGGTCAGCATGGCGATTAAATGATCAAAATTCTTACTCTCAGTTACCAACCTTGCCGTCACATTTCATATCAATTAAAATCAATGGCTTGTAAGTTTAGATGTGGTCTCAATAACCTCTTGTGATTAAGGGAATAAACATATCTCCAATCCAGTGGTAATGTTTTGTTTAGTTTTTTTCAAGTCTAGAGTGTTTTCTTTCACAAATATGAATTTTCACACAATTTGAAAACAACGGAAGGACCTAGCTTGGGTAGGAAAACAGCAGGAGTCATTTTAAGTGTTTTGGACTGGCGAACAGGCTCCAAAAGAGCATTTGACAGTTTCCATGTGCTGGCTGAGTGGCTTTTTCTCAGCATGGGAGCCCAAAGTGAGGAGAGTGAATGAGCTATAGGGCCCTTTGTGGCTATTCACTTGTGCCATTATGTGGGTTTTAATACTGATCACAAATGAGCATCAATCATCTGCTGGCTGTCAGACACCATCATCTCTGGCCAAGAAAATTTCCTGTAAATCTTGAGGCAGGGATTCTGTATTACACCAGGGTTGGTGAGGGAACCGATGCTTGACAAAGAGGACCAGAGGGAGAGGCTTTCTGCTCCACTGCACCTTTTAGCTCAAACATAAAGATCGAGTGTGTGTGGGTGTGTGTGTGTGTGTATTCTTACTTGTGACTTTTAGGTACTTGTCTCATTTGTTTGACCAGTTATTTGCATTCCAGATGGCCTACAATGGTTTCTTGATTTAAAATTTGTTTTAAAATCTGAAAGTGGTTCATGCTTGAAAATGGTCACCCCATTGGTCATTATCTGGGTGCCTGGGATCTGTCCACAAAATGCCTAAAGTCAAACCATCTAATTTGGGAAAATGTGGCAGTCCGCTGGTATGTGCTCTTAAATGGTATGAACAGTCAAAGTTTTTGTTCCAAATTTGAGTAAATGGTTCCCAGGACCCATTAGTTCACGAGGGGCCAGTGCAGCTCTCGGCCCCAAGCAAGCATTTTGAAATTCACTCTGATCCGACCTTGACACTCAAAGGTCAAGGAACCTTTCGTCTTTTGTTCATTTAGGTCCAGTTTGCCTAAATTGGGGGACCGATCCACAGTAGCTGATATTAGCCATCCACTCCCATTCATTTTATCAGCCATTATTTAGAAGCGTTTAAAAGTGGCTAAACAAAGCCAAAGCACTTTAACTTTGATGTCAGGCCATTGTCACTATCCCATAACATGCTGTCTCAAGTTCCCTGATGATTCGTTAATGTTTGGCAAAATAGTCAGTTTGGACAGCATTTAGGCTTTGAAACCGGGCAAATTATCTCAGATTGGGAAGGTCAGAGGGCTTTGAAATGATTAAATATTGAAATTCTGAGAACAACAACCATAGTTTTATTTTTTATTTTTGTACATTTTGTTTCAACAAAATCTACACACTTCTTTCACACTGGTCATTTGCAATATTTGCACATTTTTTGTCGGATTAAAACATTTTTTATTAATTTTATTAAAAAATGTTTTAATTTAACATTGCATTCTTATAAAATATGATTAAATGTGATCATATTCAGAAAGAGAATGATCGATTAGGAGTTTTCCCCACAAGACCTTGGTGTCCACTAAAGAGCCAATGTATGTGTTGCCCTGTGATGGACTGGCGACCTGTCCAGGATCTTCCCCCATCTTTTGCCCAAAATATGCTGGAGATCTGGCACCAACAGAACTCTGTGTCCCTGAAAAGGAAGAAAGAGTCAATTAAATAAATTAATGTACGAACACATTTAACTGAAAGTTTACCGTAAATTATGTTTTAGAACAGAGACTTTAATGATAATAATAAAATTTTTCATGCATTCATTTAATCACCAAAACATTATATTTAATTTAATTTGCCAAAAGGTGAGATGCACTATAGAGGACAGGATAAATCCTAGTCAAAGGAACGTTCAGACATTTGTGGCATAAAAAATAAGGAGACTGCTGATCTCAAGGTCAATGGTGACCAGTACTACATCCATGGCTGCACTCTGCTCCGGGAATGTGTTCACACTGTGCTTGCTCACAGTTTACTCTATACCTGGTCATAATGCCACTTTCATGTTTTGGACAGTGGGATGAAGTTACTTACAAGTGTGCCTTGCTGTACGTTTAATCAGGGTTAAATAAATGCATCTTTCTACAGAAATCTAATATTTCCATATTTCATTTAAATGAATGTGTAATGTTTGGAACACTTATTATAGAAAGTTGTATTTTTAAAATACCCAGCTTCTAAAGAATACCACAGCTTTTGATGCCTGTGTTTTTAACTTATTAGAATTCTAGAGAACAGATGCAATAACAACAGACAGCAGTGAAATCAAACTCCAAGAGATTTGGAACAGGCCAATTACACAGAGCTACTGAGACTTTCTGCTAGTCGTTGTATTCTTTTTTTATTTACTTACTTATTTTTTGTAGCTGTGTGTTGTCTGTTGTGCTTGTGAACAATGCTAATGCTTGACATATAGCTCTTCTCAGGGTTTTTAATATAAATAGAATTTAGCATTAAGTCAAGTCTTCAAATGCTGCATATATGTTACAAAAACCAAAACTGGTGATTATGATTAAATTGTTCATAATTACGTGCCCTTCTGCAGGAGGAAAGGCTTTATGTTTGTTATGTTTTGAGAGAGGACAGCTTCTCAAACTGGACACAGGGAAAATGCAATAGAAATTCATATTCAGTGAGAAAGTGCCATCTATTGGCAGATCATTTCCTGCCGTCTCTAACATTGATTTTGTGGTTAGCATCCGAAATTAGTTGTTACCAAGCCTCTGTGGTGTATCAAATATTTGTGTAGAACTGATTGAGTGGATTGACACTTTACATTTATATTATGTTTTGTGAACCATAACACATCAGTAGTACTAGGAGAGGAAGAGGTGAGAGATTGGTGGTGCTGGATGCTGCACTCCCATGATGTATCACCGCAGGAACTTTAAATGCAATTTAGGGTATAGGTTCTCTTGCAATTTTTGTTTTGTGGGTTTCCCCATGGTGATTTACCTATATATCAGATGTAATCAGTACAAATTTGTAGCCAATCAGCAGCACGTGTTTACAATGTTATCACTGTATATGTTTTATGGAGCTATCAAAATGAGACAAGGTCAAGTCTGTTTGTGCTCGAATCTTCGTATATCTGTCCATAATAGTGTCTCTGAAACAAATGTGGTAGCCGGAGTTAATAAAGGCAGAGCGAGTAATTCTGTTGTTTCATTTTTCCATTAGATGTCATTAATTACTGATAGCAGTAAGCGATGTTGCTTATATAGCTCACTGAATGAAAATGTAGGTGCCTTAAGTTGTATTTTATCTGTGATTTGTACAGTTGTTTTTGTTTAAAGGTGAGCGTTAAAAACATATTTTATCATGTTTCAGGTATTGGAATGAAAATGCACACTTTGTGTGTAATGTTTCTGTTCCCTCATTAATCAGATCCCCAGCACCTGTTCTTTAATGACTTCACCTGCACAGACCCGTCTAGTATAACAAATGTATTTTACTAAGGAGAGAAGGCCATAACAAATAGATAAGTGAAAATAAAGACTGTAGATTAAGAAAGAAGCGTTGGAGAGCAAGAAAGGATATTTATTTACAACACAGAATAAAGATACATTACAGCCAAGACACTATAAACACTATTTGCGAAAGAAGCCAGTGACACACAAAATCCCAACCGATACAAGCTAAAACTAACAAGGAGGAAAGTTCTTCGTTCCCATCCCATCTTATACCCTAATTCCTAATAAAACAACAAACAAACCGAGGTTTATCGAAAAGACTTTATCTAAATCAAAAGCAAATCAAACAATCAGAGGAGTGTGTGTGTGTTCCTAAAAGCACAACAGTGTCAGAGCTCTCCGGAAAGAGTAACCACTAGAACACAGATGAGTGATCAGCTGGAGGATCAATGACAAAGTCTCTCAGACCAACACAGGGTCGTGCTACCAAACCCAAGTGGAATACGAGAACTGCAGGTTCATTTCAGGAACAGTTGGATTCTGATTGGTTTTGGGGACATCAGGAAACTCACAGAGTGATGACATAATCAGGCAAACCTTATTTAGTTGAGCGTTAAAGACAAAGGAGAGAGAGAAAATTTCCCAAAAGAAAACACATATAAATAAACGGGACCTCTCGAGCCGTAACACACTATTTAAGCAAACTACAAGCAACAAGTAGGTACCCAGAACTGAATCCCACGCTTCAAAGAGTGTGGTGAATGGTTGGAGGAGGGGTAGCTTGAAGAAATGTCAGTGTCTCTCTGGTTTTATTAGGCTTGATAGATAATAAGTGGTGACATGTTGCTAGTCCCGATTAGCTCCTCCCGAAACAAAATAACATTTTTTTTACCTCACAAACCCATTATGTTGGCATCAGTTTCCCAGTAACCTAGGTTCAGTAAACTTCTGAAGGATAATACTCTTGGAACAGTCCAGAGAGACTCATGATTGATTAACTTACCTATTCTCAGCATTTTTCCTGGTCTCCTCAGCCTTTTTAATTCTTCTCATCTCTGTTTCTCCTAATTTTCTGCTGGTTTTTGAAACAACTCTGTAGCTTCACCCAAGTCTTTTATCGCTCCACCTTTCTGGTTACTCACAAAGTGTATATATATACCGTATGTCTTGTGCCAGTTTTCAAACCATTGGGTGTTAAACCATACTGACTGAATGTGGTTGTGATTCCTCTGATTGCTTTTGTTTTCCAGGGGATCAAGGGGGATCCGGGTGTTGCTGGAGAGATGGGGCAGAAGGGTGATCGGGGTGATTCTGTATGTAACATTTCTCTCAGCTCTGACTCAATAATCCATCACAGACATCAGATTCTATCTCAATAAACCTCCTGATTCCCATTTTTCATCACAGGGTGTGCCTGGCCTTCAGGGAGCTGGTGGAATAAAAGGCCAAAAGGTGTGTAATACATGTTCTATTTGTTTGTTTTATTGTTGTTCTTCACATGTGCACTGTAGGATTGAGTTTGTTCTTTCTGTCTGGGGCATTAGTAGCAGTGTTTAGCTTCACCTTTGGCTGTTTCTCAGATTACTGTCAATATTTCCAATGGTTTACTTTTCTTTGTGTATTTATTCACTCAGGGTGAAGAGGGGCCCAGAGGACTGCCTGGCCCTGTGAGTACTGTACTGGTTCATTGAGAAATAATTTTCATTTTCACATGTTTATTATTCATGAAGCAATGCATTATTTAAAGCCATTGCTGAGGGAATCATTTTTAAATACATTTTGAAACCTAATAGTACTAGGGGTGTTGTTTTTGGGTTTAATACACAAACAAAACTAGATATCTTTTATATTCTATAATACTGCTCTTTTTTTGAAAGGTGACAAATAACAATACATACCGTAGCATTTCCACGAATTGGCTAAATTCCTGGCTAACATGTTTTGAGGGGATGCAAACCCTGAAGTGCTGGTTGTGATACTTTCTGAAGGCAGATTTCAGAGGATGAGCCTTAGACGGTTAAATTATCAAAAGCTGTTAGCTCTTTTTGCTACTCGCCATTGGACCAAATTGTGTCAGTTTATAAATAATAAATACCATTGAATGGTTATTAATTTGATTTTGAATTCTCAATCATTTAAATGCATTAAGAGTTGAAGACTTTTTCTGGGAATGTCAAGAAGGCACCGCTGCAGACTACGGGCATTGGGATCTCTACTGTCTTGTGCAAAATGAAACATGTTCATGGGGGCCGAAGCCAAAGCTCAATAGTAGGGATATGTCCCCTTTTGTATACACTTGTCTGCCGAGATGTTGTTTTTTTCCCCTCAAAAACCCACCAGGGCCCTGCGCTCAGCTGATTCTGAGCTGTTGGTGGTTCCAAGAACGAGGTTAAAATCTATGGGTGATAGAACATTCTCAGTTGCTGCTCTTCATTTATGGAACAGCCGTCCTAGCGAGATCCACCTGATGCTTTTCAAAATAGATTACACCTATTCTTATGTGCCGGCATTTTAAAAATTGTATTTTTTGTGAATTTGTCATGTTTTATTATTTTTATGTCGCATGAGTGTACATTTTAAACTTGATGCCTCTTTTATTATACTTTTTCCAATTGTTCAAAGTAACTCAGTGCTATGTAAATTAACTTTACTTGCTTACTTTACTTACTTACCAAATGGGGGTAAAATGTTGAGTAGTTAGAAGAATTAATCCACTTTTCTACTCACCCAGACACTGTCAGAATTGGCAAACATTTTCTACATGACATAAAATTGTATTCATTTGTTATGAACAGTGTTTCCCTTGGCTGCACAGCTTTCAATCAGCATCTGGACGATAGATGCTTTTTTTATCCAAACACATATTCAATGTGCTTCTAGCCTGTCCAGGGCCTTCAGTGGTATTATTGGTGGCGCCACATGCTTTTTTTATTATTTACTGCATGACAGAAAGTCTTTTAACCAAACAGATTTCAAAGAGCCTACTCTAGCAAGGCTAGTAGGCAGGCAAAGGAAGATTGGTCAATAATGACCATGTTCTTTGACCACTTCTGCAAAGTATACACACTTTATAGGTTTACATTTAAAATGTCAAATTTAGGTGGATGGATGGGTATCTATTCAAGGGCAAGGAGACAAAAGCACGAACCACCAATGGGATATATATCCTGTTAGAGGCACTACATTCACACAGTCTGCAAATAGACCCCTCATGATATTGTTTGAGAATGAAAACTTTATCTTCACTGAGTGCTTTTGAGCAACAGGCAATTTCCTGTGTTTTCATGTGCAGAGAATTTAATTTTAAACGAGTCATTCATTTTAGATATTTCACATGGATATTAGTTGAGTTATCTATGTTTTATCTGTTCTCACTGGCTACTTAAAAGAAAACATTTGAGAGCTTTTTCATCACACTTTCTGTAGGAAGAAATCTACCGGTTTGGAATGGCATCACTCATGTCGATTGCGGGAAAAAGTTGTGGATGAAAGGTGCTATTTGACAGCAGGACATAAAATCAATCAATACTGCCTGCTGAGTGAATCTCTGGCTAAATGGGAAAGTGAGATGACTGTGGCCCATTTAAATCAATTTACTGAGATTCATGAAGCCTGAAAGACCAAAGTGTTCATTACACTTTTTATGTTGCTACAGTTTAGAAACTGCTTATTATGATGCTGGCCAACACGCATGTTAAATGACTTTAAGAATTTGATTGTTCTCCTTTGGCTTCCTCTGAAGTTTGCCATTTGATTTGGTGTGTTGTTTGGTACAGCTTGTCTTTTAATTAGCAAGTAATGCATGCTTTTTTGTTGTTTTTTCTATGAACAACTATAACCTAAATCCCATTCCAGGATTTTAATTACATTTCAGCTCATTGTTTAGTGGTAATTAGCTCCTCTTTTTTTGTCTGAACTCAGACCAGAGATAGCCAAAGCATGCTGGTCCTCAAAGCTTAAAAAAGGATTAAAAATAGCCAGTGCGCTGCCAACCTAGACTTTGCTTATCATTACACTGTAAAAACTAATCCAAAAAGAAGAAATGGAAGAAAAACAAATTAAAGTATTTTATGACAGTTTTATGATTACTGTTATTTTTCTGTGTATTATTGAATTTTTATTAAAAACTTAAGTAAGAAGACTCTGAAAGCAAGCTTTAAGAAGATTTAACAGAAATTGTGGCTTTTTTAGTTAAACATTAGAGATGCTATCAGCTAAAACATGCTGCATTGAGAACCAGGAAGAATGAGGGAGAGGGAGGGGAAACGGTGCTACTTTATTTAAGTAGCTTATAACTTCCTGTATCATAAAGGTAAAACTTCCATTTTGTGTTGTATTTCCTGATCTATCTGGAAAAAAAACAGACAATAGAATCAATTTTTTTTCTATTACAAGTTTCTGTTAAATCCATGCATATATCGGACACAATATAAAACAATATCCGCAATTATGAACTCTTGCTTCAATGCAAAAGCTCTCCTCTTCCCTTCCTTCTCCCCAGGACATGGGGGAACCTTAGTTTATTGATGTTGTCTTACTAGGCAACACTCTGTGCTGGGTGGCTCACTGGGTTTGCAGAGAGGAGCTCACATATCTTTACATGCATTTACTGAACTCAATGAAGAGGAGAAGACAAAAAAACCTTCTATTTGTTCTTTAGCTCAAGTTGAAGTTCTGAAGTTACAGCAAGGCTTCCTGTTGTTTCATCTTTATTCATTGACTTGTGTTCACGTAGCTTGAAACTGTAGATGTATCCAGCAGAATAAACTTTCAGCGTTGACTGAACGCTGTCAGAAAGATTGACAGTCTGTTGAAGCCACTGCTGGTTGATGGCAAAAGGAAATTTCATGAAGATTGAGCACCCAAATATACAGAGACGAACTTAAAGGGGATTTTATTTGTTGCTTCTGATCTTCTTTTATAATCAGGCTTTTTATTTGTATTTTATGAAGATAAAGCAGGGAAAACATTCAGTTTGGGGGATGCTGAGAGTATTAGTAAACTGAAAGGAAAATATATTGACTGAAATTATGAGTAAATAATTAGGCCAACTTGTTAAAGATTGCTGGATGTGACCTTGTTGTTGGTCTAGTCATGAAACAATTACCAGACAATAGGGTTTCATATGCTTTTTTTTTCAGGTTATGACAGCACATGGACTGAGGCTTCCTTCTGGACTTGTAAGTTTGCATTTAAATGCAAATACCTGCAAAGTAATATTTGTTTTATAAAGTGTGAGGCTAAATGCACAAGTCTCATTTAAACTCACTTGCATGTACAAGATATGTGCATTATTTTTTTGTATTCTCTCCTTATTATCTATGAGGGGGAAGGAGTCGAGAAAGGCCAGAAAGGAGAGAAAGGAGACCAGGTGAATAACCTGATGCCAGTCTACAAGATTTATTATTATTTATTTTTTGACACCTATAGAAGCAGATTTAATTAATAAAATTAAATCATTGAATAATGTATGAAAATAAATTGTCTTGTTCTACTCAGGGCATTTTACACGTGCCTTCTTTTTTTCAGGGTGAAAGGGGTGTGGAAGGATCACAAGGTTTGCAGGTATAAAGACAAATCTGTAAAATGTATATTTGGGCTATTCATTTTTGGAAGCATCTTAATGTATGCACATTCTACCAACATTAGGTTTGTTATACGTCATTAGGGCAATCTACTGTGTTATATGGCCATCTACGGTATTTAAACTAACCATGGATGATCAGACGCTTTCCCTGCATTTGAAATAGTATCAGTAGGCACATCTTACGATCAAGTAAATTCTTAAAGTAATTTAGATACATGATTCATGCGGTTTTCATGGTATGGACAATTTGTCATGTCAGCCTGCCGTGATTTATCCTTTTTTAAATAGTCAATACACATCTATGATGAAGTTTAAGTAAAACGGCAAACTGTTTACTTAGTATCACATATTTGTTTCTATTCACTTGACTCTAGGGCACTGCAGGATTGCCAGGTCTCACTGGAGTGCCGGGGCCTGAGGTATGCCTTTCTGTAATGCCTAAACTAGCATTCTAGCAGGTATGCTGAGATTTTGTTGAATTTGTTCTGTCCAGAGCTTCATTCATTCATTCATTCATTCATTCATTCATTCATTCATTCATTCATTAATTCATTCCTCTTCTAACCCGCTTATTCGCTTCCGGGGTCACAGGGGTCTCCACCGCACATCAGGACAGAGGTGGGGGTACACCCCTGGTAATGACATGCTACCAAGTTCTTCACAAGCATTCGCTTATAATCTGTATTTAGGATTGGATACAGGAAGGGTCTTCAAAGCAACTCAAATGAGGCAAATCGTCACAGCGTGTTCTCAGTAAATCTAGAAACAGCTTTCAAAGCATCATCTCTGTGGACTCAATCAGAAAAAGAGAGATTTTTTTTGTGAATGATGGACATCTAAAATGATGACATTTGATGATATGCATGTTTGTGTTCTCCTAGGGAAAAGAGGGCCTGCCTGGTCCCGTAGGTCCACGTGGACTTCCAGGAGATCCGGTAAATCTTCATGTTTATTTAATTTCACCAAATTACTTGAATTTACTGCATCAATTCATCATGCTATCTGCAAGTCACTGATGTGTTTTAATATGATTCTTAGATTGTAAAACTGAAGATGTGCAATATTCTGTGTTATGTCACCCAAAAATATTTTCACAGAGTGTATGAAAATTATAGTGGGCCAAACTACAGGCGCATTGATTTTTTTATAAAAACATAGTACAGTGTGTATAGAAAACTATATTTGTAGGATTCCAGACAATTGCAGTAGTTGGTTGAAAATATAGCCTTGATAAATGCACAAATAAGCTCGAAAAAATTCTTGTCAACTTCAGGAGGTAGCAGAAATGTTGCTGTTGCTTTTCTTGAAAGAATCAAACACATGTAGGATACAGTGGGAACAGATAATATTGAGACCCCTCACATTGTTCTCAATGTTATTTTGTAGCCATATCGTGTATGTGATTTGTTTTTGTTCATCAATGTTCAAACCACATTTTGCATTTTTAATAAAAAAGAAAAACTGAAATATCACATGGTCTTAAGCATTCAGACCCTAAATCAAGATACCAGAAAAAATACTACAAGTAAAGAAATAAACATGTTTTCTTACAGAAAGAGTACAAAAGAAAAACGGAAAAACATTTATGTCAAAATCAATGTATCTGCTCTGAAGCATTTGCAGTTGAACCTTCACACACATTGCTTTGTGTATTATTTGTGTATTGCTTTGTGACATGTTTTCATTAGAAAGCCATTTAATAATGTATCATAGCACTTTTTCCACTCAAATAAGGTAAGCACTGCCCCAGTATATGTAACACTGTGAGAGTTTATGTTGGTCACAGTAAATTTGTTCTGTATTCATTTAAATTTTATACAACAATGTTTCATTTGTGGTATCAGAGCAACATTCATTTTACCCTTATTATAAAAAGAAAATTATTTAAATAATACTGGTACTGTTACAGATTGTTGTTAATTTATTTAACAGTGAAATCATTTTTCCATAAATACCTCTTTGGCACTAAAATGTAAAATTTAAAAATAAAAAGTCTAAAACTATGATTTAACTAAAATTTAAGCTTCTTCACTGAACACAACAGATCATAGACAAGATTTTAGAAACAAACTGCTCCCATTACTTAAAATTAAAGAGTCATGCTCTTTAATAATGTAAAAAAAAAGGTCTTTTTGGACACAATGAACAAATAAATAGTGAGGAATGGAAAAACCAAGGATGCAGAATCATAGATTGTAACTCAGTTATCAATAGATCATGTGAGAATTAATTTGTGGGAACGAGTAGATCTGATTTCTCTACATGTGGCAGGAAACCACATCAGCATCACAATCTGCTCTCGGCACCTGCTACTGCTAACAAGCATATGACTGCGTTCCAGAATGATGAGGAGACAGAGAATGGGGAATGAAGGGGATCCATCAAAAGTGCTCAAATGCGTTATTTGTCTTTTTCTGAAGCTTATGTCTTGTGATTTATTCCAGGGCTCTGCCGGGCAGCCTGGAAAGGATGGTGTGAAAGGAGAAAAGGTATTCTGACAACATGTAATTTTCATATTTCTGCATAAACTATTGAAGCACAAGGTCACATACGGATTATCTGCAGTGCTTTGCTTGCACATTTTAGGAGTTTGCTCCAGCTGTGAGGAGATAAGCAGATGTTTGTTGACATAAGTTGTTACTTTTTTGTGCTTGTTATTTATTGGGGTTCTGTATGTGCCTGAGAAATATAATGAAACCATAATCCCTTTGCTCTGATATAAATAACAAAGAGCTCCAGAGAAATTGATCTTTACATGATTCATGGTTTTATTCATCTAATTGTTAAAGTTATGAGATCGGAGAACTTAACTGTAAAAATCTCCCTTAAAATAAGCGCATAGGTGCTTTTTCTCAACTCTTTCTTATAATTTTAGTGATCATTATGTGATTAACTCTGATTCAATGCTAATTATGCACATATTCTATTTTATGTTGTATGTTTTGGTTTTTATGGTTCTATGCACTATGTATATACTACATATTTTTCATGTTTTTTTTTACCTCAGAAGTCTGCATGCACTGCTGCGTGTGACAATCACAGCAGCTGTTGTGAATTAAGTAGGAAAAAAAAGTAGGAATGACGCAACGCCCCTTTTGTTTAATTTGGATTTCATGTATAGGTTTCAAAAAGATTATTAGCTTTGATATTTTTGGTTTTAAACAATCATTTAAAGAGTTATGACACAATTTGCGTGGTAATTCAAATTAAAATTTTACAAAATGCATGATCGTCTTTCAATTTCATTTTACAGACCCCAAATCTGAGCCATCTAGTAGTGAAAAGAAAGGATAACACGTAGAAGTACCAGACCTGTGATATCGCTTACGTTTTTCAAAGTTCTGCCACAGAAAGCACAAAGATTCTTGGAATCTTGGAAGTGTATAAGGCTTAGTAGATTATACAATTGTCACATTCTTTTGACCTTGTTGTTGCTTCTTTTATTTTTAGGGGGGGGGGTATTTTTTTTTATTTTGACACTGAATTTTGTTGTAAAACATAAAAACTGTATGTTCTCAATTTTTGGGATTTTTGCAGTAAAAAAAAATTGCGGAGTTTTGTGGAATTATTGTATAATGTAATGAAAAAGGATATCAAGCATTGCCTCAAAAAAGGTAGTTTGAAAGGCCGTTTATTATAGTAAATTGTAAAATTATAAATAAACACTCAAAATGGCCCTTGAACTTTAAGGGTTTATCATTCTATTGAATATATATGTATGGAATGGTTTCTCAGTGATTATCCTTTGTGCTTTTTCTCATTGTTGAAAAACTGCATTTTAATTTTGCAAGGACATTTCTTAAGAAACGTGCTGTAGATTTGTATTCAGTTTGAAACCCAGCTGCCTGAACTATATCCCAAACTTCTCCAGATCAGCCAATCTTTTCACCATCTTTCAAGAGAGCAGCGAGTTCAGCAGCTACCGCTCTTTTTATTATGTGGTTTAACCTCTGAATCGTGGCATTTGGCCCGGTTGTCTTGATATTTACATCCTGATCTTGCTTTGTATATCTGCACAAGAGAGGTGTTTGTGTGTGTGCTTGAGATGGAAGATGACAGTGACCGTAAATGCCAGCTGTCTGTTTGTGTATGCAGGGCGATGGAGGTGGAGCACCAGGGCCTGTTGGACCCCCGGGCCTCAAGGGTGAACCTGGTGAGCCGTGCTCTCAGGGGCCGTGTGGAGGGGTAAGTGATCTATACCATTCCTGTCAACTACACTGTAATGTAGCCTGTGTTATGGTGCTGATACTTAAGAGTGCTTTGGAAAAAGATATAGATAGTGAATATAGAAATAGGTAGTGAAATATATAAATGGGGAGTTCCCTAGAAGAGAGTGGTGAAGTCAGATTCTAGACCATGTGCAAGGCCTCTTGAAGCTTATAATAGAGGTGCAATAGCTTTTCTGGGAATGCTTTGTTTTGTGAGGGAAGTTGGGTGAAATGGGTTGGAGACATACAAGTGATTAAGTTAAGAGTTAATTAACTTTTAGTAATACTTCAAAACTCAGTTTTCTATTCAAACCAACATTGAAAATGAAAATGCTATAATGGTCTTACTCCCAGTAGAGAGTTCCCTATACTTTACCACCATGTTTTCCTTCTTAATGGGATTCTTTGTTGACCTGCCTGCTTCTAAAGTTTCTTCAGTGTGAAGACTACTTGCTCATCTAATTCTTGCTGACCATAGAAATCAATTTTCCATCAGTGGAATATAGCAGATAATGCTTACTGTAACTCTCACACTGTCAGCTCCTACAGCATCCACTGCAAATCTCAGGGAGGAAAACAATTAAACATTTGTTGTAAATTATACTAAACTTCAGAAAACATGACAAAGCAATATTCCGTGGTGTTCCGCATGAGGATTTGAAATTGTTGCTTGCCAGGCTTAATGCTATTCATTTAAAGAGCTTTGGAAAACAAGTTTATTTGGTACTGTAATGGAAGTTTGTTCCATGTAGTCGAATATTTAAGAAGTGTTTTATTAAATAGAATAGTGTATTACCTACAGAATTTTTGCACATTGTTGAGTTCAGATGCTCCTCCATGGACTCAAGCATTTAGACATTTACACTGCATTTACACCTGTACCAAACATCCCATTATAAAATGTCCTTGCTAAAAATTCCACAGTCAACTGTCAGTGGAAATGTAACAAAGGGGAAGTGATTGGGAACCACAACCACTCAGCTTTTAAATGGCACAGTGACATCAGTTGATGGTGAGAAACAAGGAGCATGTGGGTAGTTAGCCACCATGGACCTCTTCATGTCATGTGGAACAACAGATTATAGAGAGCTGTATATAATAGGATTCCTTGGTTAAGCCGCTGCATCCAAACCATTCATCACCAAGTGCATTACAAAAATATTTAAAAGAGTGAAGCAAGCTGCCACAGGACTCTAAAGCAGTGGAGATCCATTAATATAGAGACAAATCTGATGGATGAGTTCAAAATACCTTTTCTGTTGCATCGTTTTCATCATTCTTGTGTTTCTTTAGGAGGACGCAGCAACTGGTCTTCGTGGTTTACGGGGTCCTAAGGTTGGTTACTGAGGGATTTTATTATTATTTATTTTTATTCATGTATGTCGATGTTTTGAGCTTTTGAAACCTGAGCATCTCATTTTAAGGGTTGTTCACCTTTACCAGGGTGAGCGAGGTGTGCCAGGAGTACCTGGAGATGCTGGGGAGAAAGGGGAACCTGGCATAGGAATCACTGGACCTCCAGTAAGTATCTGTTTCAATGTTCATTACGTGCTCTAAGATTATTTTCAAATATAAATTAGCAAATTCAATGTTTCCTTTTGTCTTAAGGATTATATGTATGGATTATGGATTATATGTATAGGGAATGTCTTAGGATATTAATGAGGATATACAAGATTTTAATTTGATCTCATTAAATCTGGAATGCATTTACATCATACTCAAAAAAAAAAAAAAAACACCAGATGATCCACTGGACACTGTTTTAAGCATTGTCTACACCAAATTGCACAGAAGTGACATTTATTTATATTTTTCACCAAAACTTGAGAGTGAAGTACGGTGGTGCAGTGGGTAGCACTGTGGCCTTCCAGTTAGAAGGTTGTCGGTTCGTGGCTCGCCGGTGACCTTACTGGAAGGAGTTTGCATGTTCTCCCTGTGCTTGCGTGGGTTTCCTCCGGGTACTCCGGTTTCCGCCACAATCCCGAAAACATGCGTTTAGTTTAAATGAATAATCTAAATTCTCCTTAGGTGTGAATGTGTGAGTGAATGTTGCCCTGCGATGGACTGGTGATCTGTCCAGGGTGTACCGCCGCCTCTCGCCCAATGCGCGCTGGAGATAAGGAAATAAGCGGGTTTGAAAATGAATGAATGAACCAAAACTTGAGAAAGAAGTTTATGGTTACCATCTTTGTGTACTGCTTTATGCGCTGGATGTTATTTATTAATATCTAAATATAATTTATTAAATTATTTCTTGGCAGGGTCTGACAGGATTTAAAGGGGAACCTGGAATCCAGGTAAAAGGCTGTTTACATTGTTGAACTGTATACAAGATGTTTAGAGTTATATTCATTTATGAATTTAACTGTTATTTTCAAAGGGACCTCGTGGGCCTCAAGGACCAGTTGGAGTGCCAGGAAATTTGGTGAGTAATCATCAGTTACAATCTAAGTAATGTTTTAACTAGAGTATTTTATTTGTTTTTGTTAATCTGACAGGGACCTCCTGGCCCACAGGGAAGACCAGGACCCCCTGGACCACCTGGGGAACCGGTTTGTAATTTTTTATTTCATTTTCAGTTTCTTAAATGTAACCTCTGGTAAAAATCACACTTTGTGTCCTAAAATTATCACCAAGGTTTTAAATGTCTGTAAAAAAATATCTAAATAGATCTTTTCTGCTCTCAGTCTCAGCTTCTAGTAATTATCCCTTCAATTAAATAGCGCTTTTCTAGACACTCAAAGACAATTTACAATTGTCAGAACATTATTCATTCATTCTACATTCATACACTGTAAACAGTAGGTTGTAGTTATTCAGCACATCAGCAGCCATGGCTTCAGAAGTCTGTGTGATGTCCTTAGGTTGAAATTTATACTCATCATCAACTGAAAGTGTAAAATCTGTGGAAGCAGATTTCTTAATTACAAAGAAAATGCACCACTCTCTGTTGTCACCAAATGTATGAAATGTGTTTACATTTCCTTGAAACATTTCACTACAGCCTGCTTCTTGAATTCAGGGTTTACCAAAAGATTTATTCAGAATACAATATATTAGTCGGATACAATACATTGCTTTCTACAAACTTAAACCATACACACTGAAGAGGAACGAAAGTAATTTCTGCTCTATAATGTACGTACATGCAAAAAAGAAAGAATTTAAGCTAATTAATGTTTTATTTTTCAGACAGCTCTTCCAATTGTTGGAGACATGGGAGCCTTATTGAAGGTACAGTTCATTCTTACTCTCTGTCCTTCATTATATTTTAGGCTGTTAGTCTTGTGGAGCTTTCATATTGTTCAGTTAGTTAAGATCATGAAAAACCAATAATTGATCAAAAAGAGCATTTGTGCTTAGTTTTAAAAATAGATCCAACATAATTGTGTCGACATTCAAATTGGTTTATAGACAAATATGATGCTCAGTATTTAATGGATCTGAAACTCTTTATGAAACTCTTTATATTAAATGACATCAGTCTCTTTCAATAGGAAAAAAAAATCTTCTTTGAGTCTAGTGCATTCTTTGCAACCAAAGGATTTGTCAAGATAATTAGCCGTTTGCAGAGTCTCACCATTGAATAGTCAGCCCTAACAACATATTTCTAGCTGTTTGCAGAGACGGATGTACTGTAGCTTCATTCCTGTCTAAAGTTGATATGCCTTCATAAAAAAGCTAATGCATATAAAAAAACATACTAGCGTCAAAAGATCAAGCAAACACATACTTTTACAAATCTTTAGTTTAAACTTCCTCTATTGTTTGCATAGCGGATGTAAGTTTTCTGTTCCAGTAGTGTAGGTGTAGTCGAGCATATTTTACAATTCATCAACTGCTGCTCATGTTGAGCTTAAATCAGTGAGAGTCTGGTAAAATATGTGCTATACGCACATAATTAATGTTTATAATAAATAACATTGATGTAAAAGTAATTTTCTGAATTTATCATTATAACTACATTTTAGTGCTTTCAGTCAATTAACCTCTTAAGCCCTGAGGCCTATTTTCCGAAAATCCTATACTTTTACTTTTTAAGGCA